>PVJA010025847.1:0-30283 GCA_004027025.1 Myocastor coypus
AATAAGTGTTTGCCTAGGAGGCACAAGGTCCTGAGTTAAATCCCTGGTACTGCAAAAACAAAACAAAATAAAATAATTAATTTAATGAAGACAAACCACTTAACTAAATATCTCAAGTCCCAAAAGAATTAACCATGCTTGCCCAGGGGATAATTAAGACAAGTGTTTAAAGGCTTTAAACTAGATCTTAAATATTTACATAAGTGCCTTAATTTTTCACTGGAATAAAAAATCTATGACCCAGAACAAGAAAAAATATTCTATGTCAATCAAGCAGCTAAAAAGGATATGTATGTATGATTCTGCATCTGGTAATTCCCATAATATATATGCTCCCTACTACACCATATATTTGCCATCAGGACATAGTATAGGACAGTCAATGTCTTGTTTTTATTTTTGTTTTTGGCACCAGGGATTGAACTCAGGACCTTGTGCTTGTCAGGCAGACGCTTAAGCTGGTGAGCTATCTCCCTAGCCCAGGACAGTTAATGTATGAGAGAATAAAATAGCATTACAGGTTAATTTCCATTTCTTGGATATTTATTTAAAAATTCAGGGGCAGGGGACATAGCTCCGTGGCACAAGTGCCTGCCTGGCAAGTGCAAGGTTGTGAGTTCAAACCCCAGTCCCGCAAAAACAAACAAAAACAATTCAGCATGTTGAAGGTTCTGAATGTTCCTACAATAAAGAAACTCTGTCTTGCACTGATCCACCTGTCTCAGCCTCCCAAGTGCTGGGATTACAGGCATGCACCACCACGCCCGGCGGTTGTTAACTTTTTGATTTTTTAATATATTTCAGACATAATCCTCCATCTGAGGAGTAACTAGCAAGAATTTTTTCTCCTGTAGGCTACCTTGTCATTCTGTTGGTTGTTATTGTTATTTTGTTGTTGACGTTGCTGTTGTTGTTACATACAACAGTATAATTAATAAAAGCTAAGTTATACAAGTGACCTACACATCCATCAACAGATGAATGGATGAAAAACAAGGCATACAATCACCTGTGAGACTACTGAGCACTTGAGGACTGCAGAAGGATAAATTTGGGTCATTTGTACGAAAATAGGCATTTCTGGAGAGTATCACACTAAGTGAAATAAATCAGAGAAAGAAAGCTAAACACCACATGTGTCCTCTAATATAGGGACCAAAGTGATAAATAAGTTAAAAATCAATATAAATTAAAAATGGTGGTAGCAGGAATATAGACTGTGGAGATGGGGAGGGAATTGGAGGAAGGAGGAAGAGGACAGCAATTGAGTTGAAAGGCAAGTAGTGAAAATGGTAAAAAGTGTGATACATATATATGTATATATGAATGTATATATACATGTGAGATATATATAGATAGATAGATAGATATAGATATATATATGTATATATAATTTCCAAGACGAATGCAACTATGTGTTACAAACATATACTGATGAAAAAGAGCACAAGAAGGAGGATGCAGTAATAGTGCAAAGTCTGTGTGGTTGTCAAGAGAGATTGTAAGAAAGATTTTTCTCACTTGGAAGATACTAGTAGCATCTAGCAATTTCAGATAAATGACATGCATCCCTTTTAAGGAAGCTTCTTTTGTCACTTTCACCACCTAAATTTCTCCCTAAAAGCTTTATTTTCTACAAAATAGTACTTGCAATTTTAGTATTCCCAGGTATAATACCTTAGATAAGGGACACATCTGTCTTGTTTAACATTCAGGACACAAATACTAAGAAATATTTATTGAATAACTAGATTAACTGGAAAGCTTATTACTTCTTTTTCTTTTCCCAGGTGAAAAGAATATATAAGATGTTCTCCTCTTGCACAACTATTTTTTATTTGTTTGTTTGTTTTTTATTTGTTTGTTTGAGATAGGGTCTCACTATGCAGTTTGAGCCAGTCTTGGGCTCACTTTTATAGCCCCCAGGCTGGTCTCGAACTTGCAGAGATTCTCTTGGCTTAACTTCTGTAGTGCTGGGATTACAGGCCTATGCCACCATGTCTGGATCCAGGGTCTCATGGTGGGTGTGCTCACCTGGGGTTGGGACTGCATGGCATGGGGGGGGGCTGGTAATCAAACTTGGGTCCTTTTGCTTGCCAGGTAGGTGCTTTTGCCTCTGCCCTATCTCTCCAGCACTAGCTTTCGTTGTTAACAGAAACAATGCCAGGCATTTCTTCTGCCTGAGGTGGTTTGCGGCTGTCGCCTTCCCTCTCTTTCTTCTTACCTTTTGCAGGCAGCATGCTTTGAGTAGGCCTGTGTGTGTCCTAAGCAAAGACTTGATTTTCAGTTTATAACTTAAAATTTAGGCTGTGCCTATATTTAACTCTTCTTTAGGTTCTGATTTTTCTTTTCTCTATGTAGACTCAAAATGATGGCATGGGAGGAGCCCTTGAATCAGAAATAAGAAGCATAGCCTTCCATTTCATCCCTGCCAACAGCCAGACAGTGAGTCAGGCAGGACTCTGGGCCTCATCTCCTCATCTGGAGTCTATAAAACATCTTCACACGTTATTAAAAGGTCTGTATCTTTTATTTTTATCATGTATACATCAGCATCTGTTGAGCTTTGTCTACTCATACCCAATAACATTTTTAAAATGTTTTAGCTAATATATTAAAAAGGTAGGAAAAAAGCAGAATTTGTACTTTTTGAGACTACGTGAAATTCTAAAACTTGAAATCCTCTGGCAGGTTGGAGAATCCAAGCCCTATGCAATGTATACATTTTCTTCATCACAGAGTTATATTCATTAGATGTTCTTGAGCTCTCAGAATGAAACCATGCCCATTGCATTATGTTCTTCTGTTTATCTCTAAGAAATATTTTGCAAAATTTACTATAAATTTTATTAAATACACATTAAAATACAAATAGATTTATATTGCATGACATTAGTCCTATTTTAAGCAATAAAACAGTAATTAATATCCCTAATTCGGTCTATAACTGATGACAGTCATTTGATTATCTAACAATTTATATGTTCATTTTCATCAATATATTTTGCAGGCCAGTGAGACAGCCTGACAGACTAAGCATCTGCTTTGGCAAGCACAGGGACCAGGGTCCAATTCTGCCCCTGCCCCTGAGGCATGCTGAGCCCATGGCCAAATCTGAGCATGGTGACACATGGCCTGTATTGCCAACAATCGGGAGGCTGAAAATAGAAGGACCACTACGAGTCTGAGCTGCATAGTGGGACCCTGTACGAAATACATAACAATTATACATATATATATATATATATATATATATATATATATATATATATATTCAAATAATATTTATATTGAATAGAGCAAATAGTCATAATACCAGTAATAATAATATACATATTACAAAGACCTGTTTAAAAAATGAGTCCCAAAGAACTGCATCTCAAAGGGTTGGCATACCTTTCAGTTGAGAGATGAGACATACAACCTGAAACTTCTTTATATTAGTTCTTTTTCTTTTAGCATAAACTTTTTTTGCTAACAAAAGAATTGCTTTATTATTTATTGGTCATCAATCCATGTCGATGTTGCATCTGTTAAGTGAAAGTTTAGATGTTTTGCAATGATGAAATTGTTTATGTATTCTAGGATCTGAGAAAATAAGTTTCATGAAGACTAACTCTGCAGTCAATAATAAGCTATAAATTTTAGATATTGAGAAGGGTTTTGGTGTTCACTTTTTTATTTGTTAGAGTTCTTGGAGTCTCAGGTCAGTGACAGAACTGGAAACCCTAAATCTAATGATTCTTTTTGATTCTCCATGTGAAAGTGCCTTGTGGACTTTTCTAGCCTGGGTTAGCCAACAGCAGCTCGTGGGTCAGAGCTGATCTATGGCTCATTTTGTAAGCGACTGGGTTGCAATACACCCATGCTCAGTGTGTTGAATATTTTCTATGTCTGCTTTTGTTCTTTGATGTAGACTTGAATAGATACAAAAGACACTGGTCCACAAAGCTTGGCTTAGTTGTTTTCTAGCTCTTGATGGGAAAAAATTTCCAAACACTCTTTCATCATTCCCAGAGAGCTCACATTATTTTATCTTTACTTTCGCTTCAAATTTAAATCAACAGTGTTAACGATTTTTTTTTTTTTCAGTACTGGCGATTGAACTCAGGACTCTGCACTTGCCAGGCAAGCACTTATTTTACTGAGCTATCTCCCAGCACCTAGATTTTTTACTTTGTTAATGAATATTTTTGACTCATGTAAAATGACAGTATCCCACTTCAGTGCCTATTACATAAATATATTAGCTGAACATTAACAACTTTTATTTCTTATTTGCTTCCTCAATAAAAAATAAACCATGAAAAATAATGCAAACTATAATGTCTATGGCAAAGATTTTCCCAGTTAAATTTTCCATAGTGAAACCTAGGAGTGTAAACATGTGGCATAATGTGAAGATTTCCAGGGCATGACCAGCTTCTGGTGACAGTGGAAGGGCTATGGTTTAAAGATTAAAGATCTGCCGGGCGTGGTGGCTCACGCCTGTAATCCTAGCACTTGGGAGGCTGAGGCAGGAGGATTGGTGCAAGTTCGAGACCAGCCTGGGCTACAAAAGTGAGAGCAGGACCAGCCTCAACTGCATAGCGAGACCCTGTCTCAAAAAGACAAAAAAAAAAAAAAAAAAAGATTAAAGATCTGCCAGACTATCATTGCTTGTTTATAAGTACTATTGTCTCTCTCTTTCATTCTCTCTCCTTTTCCTTCAAAGAATGAGCCATATGGCTTTGAAGTGGTAAAGTTTGGAAAACTGATTTTAGTTGAACAGTGTAGTTAGATATAAGAGGGCCAGAGGATAAACAGCAGCAACATAGTGCGTACATAGAAACCCAGAAAGAGAGCAAAAGGCTGCTTGTTGTACAGGTAATAAAGACAAGGTTATTCAGGCCCAGGTGTATATTGGAACAGAATGATGAAGAAATTTCACAGAATGGAGTTAAGAGTAAGTTTTAGTCTGCTTTGTATTACTATACAAGGACACAGGATTCTGGGTAAGGTGAAAAGGCAATATTTACATTCAGTTTACTTTCTAGTGACCAAGAGCATGACACTGTCTACTTATGAATGCTTGCTATAGTTAATAACATTACATGATGAAAGAGGAAGAGGCTGGGATGGGGTCTTACTCTTTCATAATGACCCACTCTCCTAGGAGCTAGCCAGTCCTCAGGCCCTTCAAAAAAAACCTCAGTTCCTCTCAATAGCTGTACGCCTGTCAATGGTACAACCTTTCAATATCTGGTTTGGGCACCAAATTTTTACATGAGTTCAGTGGGAACAAATCATTTTCAAACCATAGCAGAAAACAAACATAGCACTTATTTTTCATTAACTGTTGATTAGCATGTAAACTTGATTTTATTTATTTATTGTTTGACTCTTGCTTGAATTGATGAAGACTGTATTGATTTGTAAAATAATTTACATGTCTCAAACGACCACTTATGCTGAACATTTTTTTCATATTTTTTTCCATTTGTATTTCTTCATCTGAGAATCATGTATCCATCAAATCTGCTCATTTTTTGATAGGGTTGTTGAATTTGGGGGGTCTTATATTCAGTTTTTTGTATGTTCTAGATACAAGTCCTTTGTCTGGAGGACAGCTGTCTAAATTATTTTCCTATTCTATATTGTCTTTTCACTCCGTTAATGCTGTCTTTTGTTGTGTAAATGATTTTTAGTAAGATGAGGTCCACATTGTTGAATCCTTTAAGTATTTCCTCTGTAGTCTGGGCTTTGCTCATTAACTCTCTTCCTGTACCCATGTCTTCAAGATTTCTACCTACTTCCTGCCCCAGGAGATTTAACATTTCTGTTTTAATATTTAGATCTTTGATCCATTTTGATGTTAGTTTAGTGAGCGGTCATAGGCATGATTCTAATTTTGTCTTTGGCATCTAGAGAGACAGTTTTCACAGCACCATTTGTTAAAGAGGCTATCTTTCCTCCAGTGAATGTGTTTGACCCCTTTGTCAAAGATAAGGTGACTGAATGTATTTGTAGTTGTGTTTGCATCTTTGAATCTATTGTTAAATAGTTTCTACTAATATCTTCATATCTGTATATTTGAGTTCTAGAGAAGGGATGTTATTAAAGCTATTGTCCTGGATCAGCAATCCCAAATTCAGGGTAATATCTGGGTCTTTTATTCAATAGCTTTGCTCCTTGAAGCCGTTAACTACTCCTTGTCTGTTTTCTCCTTATGAAATCAAGGCAAAAATCAGCACCTAGCTCATGAATCAGTTGCAAAGATTCAATTAATCATAAGAAAGTGACTCAGAAATCAACAAGTTTACAAATGCTGTCCCATTCATAATGCAGCTTACTTTCTGTAAACTAATGACTATATGGTTATATTTAAAGGCTCCTAAATCAATTAATGTGTAAATAATTCCAGGATTTGGCTATGGTTCAATTATAAATTTATAAAATCTTTAATTTTTAGAATTCGCCTTTCTTTTTTGGTTACTCTCTATACATGTGGCACTATCCTCACTCCCAAGTATCTTTCACAAGTTAACAGCACATGTGCCATCACATCTGTTCCTTCAGACATATCACACTTTTGAAGGACTCAAGGCCTCATCTGTTGGATTTCAGAGCCTTCTCCAGGCCAAGACTAATGGGAAAATATAAGACTAAGATAATTTCAAATTTTCTTTTTCAGTTTGAAACTATCCATGTAGAAATGAGTCATGTATGATTGTGTTATTCCACCTCATTTGTGACTTCTGATTTGGAGGATTTAAAAAAATGTACTTAGTACAGGGTCTAAAGGATCTCACTACACAGATCAGACTCAGCAAGCCCCAAGGGTATCGCCATCACTGCACACTGGGGATGGAACCCTAGTCCCTGCGTCTGCTTAAGGAAACTTCTTTTTGTGTAGAATTTTGTCCTCTCCTTTTCTAGTTATTTTGAAATGTATCATGGATTGTTTTAGATAAATTTACTCTAGTGTACTGAAGAAGAAACATCTACTTTCTCCACCTTAACCATATTTTGGTGCCCCCTGTTGAACTTCTGAAAGCTTCTTTCAATGCAGAAATCATAGAGAAACATTTTTAAAATAGAGCAATATACCTTGTGTACAGAATGTAACTTCAGGAGGATTGGGAACACTGTCCCTTGTCAAACTTGCCATGCACATTGGCTCTTTTCATTGCCCAAAACTGGGGCCAGGTGATGTCACTCCACGTTTATCAAGGAGCCACCTCCCCCATGCTTCTCTACAACTTCTCCTTTGCTTTCTTTTTTTTTCTCTATCTGAAATAGAAATAAATATATCATATTTATTGTGTATCTAGTTACTAAAGCAGAATACTGTCAAAAGTTATATGACATGTAAGAATCAAAGATAAAAGTAAAACAATTTCTAAAATGAGTTTCAAGGAAGCACCACCATTCATTTTCACTCTTCAGCATCATTTCTGATGTTTGTAGAAGATGCCACTGCATGCTGCCGTCCAGACTGAAAATCAAACCTCTTCTCTGAGCACTTAGGATAATAAACGTCTCCATAGAAACATCATTGTCAACTTGTATAATTATATGCTGTAGATAAATTCACAAAAATAGAATTTGTCTATTAAGAGATATATATTTTAAGACTTTTCAAATATATTTTCTAATTCTCGTGAGTAGTCTATTATTAGAAGTGTTCTACTCTTTCCAGTTCAGAATATTATCAAATGCTTTGATCTTTGGCAGTGTATTCCAAAATCACTCAGTTTTGTCTTTACTTATTACTATAAAGTAGATGATTTGAAAATAAGACAAAGATAATGTTATATTTTATTTCTCATTTTTGTGTTTTTCCTTTTTCCTTTTTTCTTTTTTAATTTATTTTAAAGATAATATACTGATAATAGATAACATAGTAAGGAAATTATATTGCCTGATTTGTTTTGTCTCCTTTTTTTCAATAGTTTATCCTTTTTGTTTTAATTACTTACATATTTCTTTCCTTTTTTCTTTCTTCTTCCAATTTTGTATTCATATACCTGGCAATATGACTAATGGGTTGGAAGACAACACTATACATTACGACAAATACTGTGAAATTTATAGTACTTTGCTAATGAAATTCTGTATCGCCTGTGTTTTTTTCTGTTTTAATACTATTTTGTACTGTTTAAGTAATAAAACAATAATAAAGTTGAAATATAGACCAAAAAAACCAATATGAAAGGTATTCAACTGTAGTTGTTATATAGCACGTTGTTGTCCTCAATGTAGTTGCTCAGATTACAGATATGATATGGGTTTAGTCAAAGTAAAAATTTTTAATATTAGCTAATACTTTCAAAATACTGGTAGAAATCAGTAGTACAACTTTCTGAGCTACCCTATATCTATACTTACATGATATTTTCCTTTTAATTGTTTCCTAACTTTCCCCCTCCCCCTGACCTCCACTGTTTATTCCTTATGTTAAATTTCTTTCCATTTTACCTTACCTGTTGTACCTTTTAAATTTTATTTATTCTTTCAGGTTCTTACACTAGGGAGACATTATGATATTTACACATGTGTTTCTGGTTTACTTCACTTATATGTATAGTCTCCAGTTGCATACATTTACCTATCAAGGCCTCACGTTTGTCTTTCTTTCTTTATACTCATTTTATAGCTGAGCAATACTCCATGATATAATAATACCACATATTTTTTATTCATTCCTTAGCTGATGGGCATTTGGGTTGTTTCTATGATTTAGGTATGAGAAATTTTGCTGCTATAAACATATGTGCACATATATCACTGTGTTGTGGTGGTATGATGTTTTGAGTTCTTTTGGAAAAATATCCATAAGGGGGATAACTGGGTTGACTGGAACCTCTAATCCTAGTTCTATTCAGGAATCTCCACACTGCTTTCCACAGTGGTTGTATCAGTCTGCATTCTCCATTAACGGTGGAGAAGGGTTTCATTTTCCCCATAGCCCCTCAAGAATTTGTTGTTACTTGATTTTTTTATGACAGCCATTTCTTCTGGAGTGTGATGGTATTACCTCAGAAATGTTGTTTTATTTGCATTTCTTGGAAATAGAATGACTAGTTCTTTGGAATATTTTTTCTTGCATTTATTTGCCATTTGTATATTTTCCTCTGAAATTTTGTTGGGAAGATAGCTCAGTGGAGTAAGTGCTTGCCTGGCACACACAAGGTCCCGAGTTGGATCCTTGGTACCACAAAACAGAAAAAAAAAATCCCTGTATATTTTCCTCTAAAAAGTATGTGGTCACCTCAAATGCCCATTTCTGGACTGCATCTTTGAATTTTAGTGACCTGATTTTTTTTTTTTTTTTTTTTTTTTTTTTTTTTTTTTTTTTTTTTTTTTTTTTTTTTTTTTTTTTTTTTTTTTTTTTTTTTTTTTTTTTTTTTTTTTTTTTTTTTTTTTTTTTTTTTTTTTTTTTTTTTTTTTTTTTTAGTTCTTTGTATATCCTAGATCCTGAATGATTGTTAGTTAAAATTATTTTCCCAACTTGTGGGTTTTATTTTCACTCTGGTCATGACTGCTTTTGACATGCAGAAACTTCTTAAAAAGATGAGATCCCAGTTGTTGATTCTTTGAAGTATTTCTCATGAAATTTGGTTTCTGCTACCAAAATCACTGCTTACCCCTATGTCTTCAAGATTTCCACCTACTTTCTGTTCCAGTACATTTGGTGTTTCTGTTTTAATATTTAGATATTTAATCCACATTCCCTTTAGTTTAGTGCATGGTTGTAGGCATGGGTCTAGTTTTATCCTTCAACATATGGAACCCAGTTTTTCCAGCACCCCTTGTTAAAGAGGCTGTGTTTCTTGCAGTTCACATGTTTTGATCCTTTGCTGAGCACAATGTGGCTGTGTGTTTGTAGTTGTGTCTGCATCTTCTAATCTGTTCCATTGATCCTCAGGCCTGTTTTTGTTTTGTTTTGTTTTGGTTTTTTTTGCAAGTACCATATGGATTTTATCATATTAGCTTTGCAATATAATTTAAAGTCAGGGCCTGTGACGCCTCCTGCCTTACCTTTGTTGCCCAGGATTGCTTTTGCTATTGTAGGTCTCTTTTGGTTCCAGATGAATTTTAGGAATATCTTCTTTATATCTGTGAGGTATACTGATGGTGTTTTGATAGAAACTGCATTCAATCTGCATATCAATTTGGGAAATATGGATACTTTTTTTTTTTTTTTTTTTTGAACTGGGAATTAAACTCAGGCCCTTGCGCTTGCCAGACAAGCACTTATTCTACTGAACTATCTCCCCAGCCCCAGTATGGCCACTTGCACAATGTTGGTTTTTCCTATCAAAAGCCAGAATATCTTTCTATTTTATGAAATCCTCTTCTATCACTTTTTGCAGGGTATTGTAATTTTCATTCTACAGATCTTTTACTTCCTTTGCAAGATGGCTTCCTAAGGTTTTTCTTCTTCTTCTTCTTCTTCTTCTTCTTCTTCTTCTTCTTCTTCTTCTTCTTCTTCTTCTTCTTCTTCTTCTTCTTCTTCTTCTTCTTCTTCTTCTTTTTGGATGCTATGGTGAAGGTTATTGATTCTCTAACTTCTCTCTCAATGAGTTTGTTAACTATGTAAAGAAATACTGTGATTTTAAAGTGTTGATTTTTGTATTCTGCTATGCTACTAAATTTGTTTTTAATTCTAGAAGTTTCTTGGAAGAGTTTTTAAGATCTTCCACTTAGAATATAATATCATTTGTGAATAATGATAGTTTAACTTCCTCCTTTCCAATTCTTATTCCTTTTGTTTTTTGTCTAATGCCTCTGGCAAATATTTCCAGAATTACACTGAGCAGGAGTGGTGATAAGAGGACATCCTTGTCTTGTACCTGATTTGAAAGTAAAAGATTTCAGTTTTTCTCCATTTATAATGATGTTGTTGGCTTATCATAAATGACTTTTCCAGACTGAGATATAGGTCATCTATTCTAATTTTCTGTAGGGTTTTTTAAATCATGAATGAGTGTTGCACTTTCTTAAAGGCTTTTTCTGTCTCTCTAGGGATGATAACATTGTTTTAGTTTTTGGCCTATTGATACGGTGTATTACATTTATAGATTTGTGTATGTTGAACCATTCTTGCATCCCTGGGATGAACCTTAACTTGTGGTGTGCAATCTTCCTGGTGATTTGCTGCATTCTCTTAACTAGTACTTTACTGAGGATCTTTACATCTATTTTCATGAGGAAGATTGGCCTGTAAGTCTCTTCTTTTGTTGAGTTTTTCTCCTGTTTTTGTATCAGAGTAATACTTGCCTCCAGGAATATTGCCTCCTTTTCAGTTTAATTGAAGAGTCTGAGAAATATTGGGATTAAATCTCTCAATTTCTTGGGGGATTCAGCTGTGAATCCTTCAAGGCCTGAGCTTTTCTCTGTTGGCAAGTTTTTAATTACATTTTCAATTTCATTGGCTGGTATTGGATTATTCAGAAATTTTTATGTTCTTGTTTCAGTTTTGGTATTTTATATCTGTCTAGGAATCTGTCCATTTCTTTTGTGCCTTCCTTTATTTATTTATTTATTTATTTATTTATTTATTTATTTCTTGTTTCAGAAGCTTTGTTTATTCACTCATTTTTATGGCCGGCTCAGCCCGCCCTGAGGGCAGGGCTGGTGCCAGCATGTGGTGCCGGGAATCGAACCGCGGTCCCTGAAGCCGCCCAAGCTTTCCCAAGCAGGCGCTTTAGACCACTGAGCCATTCCGCTGGGCCTGTGCTTTCCTTTCTGTGAGAGTCAAGATTTCCAAAATAGCTATTGATGACCTTCTGTAATAATTGCACCTTTTTTATTCCTTAGTGCTTGAATTCGGGTCTTTCCTCATTTATTTATTTATTTATTTATTTATTTATTTATTTATATTTATTTTTTATTTTTGGCGGGACTGACTGGGGTTCGAACTCACAACCTTGCACTTGCCAGACAGGCACTTGTGCCACGGAGCTATCTCCCCAGCCCCTCTTTCCTCTTTTAGATGAGACTTTTTAGCAATTTTTCAATTGTATTTAATCTTTCAAAGAATCAGTTCTCTTTGATTTATGAATTCTTTGTATTCTTGCTTTGCCTCACTTGCCTTAATTTCTGCTCTACCCTTTACCCTTTCCTCCTGTCTTTGGGCTTTGGGCTTGGTTTGATCTTCTTTTGCTAGAAACTGCAGGTTCAGCATTAAGGTATTTATTTGTTCTCCTATTTTCCTTCTGAGTGAGTTCACTGATATAAATTTCCCTCTGAGAATTGCTTTCTTTGCATCACACAAATTTTGGTATGAATTTTTATTGGGTTGCAGATATTGTTTAATTTCTTCTATAACCCAGTGGTTTCTGAGGAGTGTGTTACACCAAAAGTGAAGAGTGCCCTGGGGGTGGGGCCGGTACAGCACCCTGGGTATCCAACCCTGGCTGCTGTACTATGCCTAAGCAGGTGCTTTAGTCTGCTGAGCTATCTGGTCAGCCCTGTTTTCCTATGTTCTTAATCAATGTCTTCTTTGAATATGCTCAATAATTCTTTCATTGTAGTTATCATTTCTTTTTTTAACTTGGGAAATTATTTCTGATCTGATTTCCTCTTTACCCCTCTGAAGTTGTTCCTTTACTTTACTTGCTATTATTTCAGAGATTTCAGTTGTGTGGCTTCCAATTTCTTCTATGCTGATGTCTCCTGGATTCATTTTGGGTGGGCTGGGGGCTGAGATTGCATTTTGGTTTTTGGCTTATCTTTTCTATTTGAGAAAGAACTCTTGATTTTGATTTCTGTGATAATTTTTTGTGAAATTTTAATAGTAAATAGCGACATCACTGCAATCAGAGCCTCTACAAAAAGTCTGTTCTTCAAGTATCTCTTCTGTGTGTCAGAGATTCTTGGCTCGTGTGTATCCCAAGATCTTACCTTCTATTTGTTTCTATTTGGCTTTGTCCTGTCCTTCGTTATAGGGCTTTGGTGAGCTTGGTAGCATTACCCAAAAAAGAACATGAGGTTAAGTCAGAGGTGGTATCCCAGTTACAGAACTACAATTAGCAATACTAATAACACCAAGTTAAATTCAAAAATTGAAAAAACTTCAATAGCTAATGGTTTTGTACTTTAGGCCTTAAGAGCAACCACTATAGCTATATAACAAAACAGATCATGAATTGTGAATTTTTATATGAATTATTTCTCCTGAGTTCTGTATGACACTTCCTACCTACCTAGAATCCTCAGGGCAGATTTGGGCTTCCAAATTCCCTCCTGAAGCCTCAACGCCTCTAGTCTGGATTCCTCTTGGCATGCCCTTTTTCCTGGCACTGTCTGCTTGTCTGTGTACAGAGGAGTCTCATTTCTCTGAGTTGGAGTTTGCAGCCTGGCCCCTCCAGCTACTACGTGCCATGAGGATTCCAGTTAATTTCCTATTTTTGTTCCTACTGTAGTATTATTTTTCTCTCATTTATGATTTCATATAACACACACAAACACATACTACATATATACCCACCAACGGACCATCTATATTCTCCACCTTCCTCTATTTTCATATCGGACAAGGCATCTATTATGGCTCTTACACCTTCATAGAAACTTGAAATATCGGTGTTATCCTATTATTTACTGTAATGGCCACTGCCTTTATAGGATACGTCCTTCCATGAGGACAAATATCCTTTTGAGGAGCAACAGTCACCACCAACCTACTCTCTGCCGTTCCCTATATCAGACCCGCCTTAGTAGAGTGAAACTGAGAGGGCTCCTCAGTAGACAAAGCCACCTTAAGCCGATTCTTCACCTTCTACTTCATTCTTCCATTCATCATCACAGCAATAGTCGTCATTCACTTGTTATTCCTACACGAGGCAGGATTTAATAACCCATCAGGCCTTAATTCAGACTCAGACAAAATTCCATTCCACCCCTACTACACAATCAAAGATATCCTAGGCTTATCATTTATACTCCTCTTACTACTAATACTAGTATTATTCTCTCCCGATCTCTTAGGAGACCCAGAGAACTACACCCCAGCTAACCTAGCAAACACACCCCCTCATATCAAACCAGAGTGATATTTCCTATTTGTATATGCAATTTTACGTTCAATCCCCAATAAATTAGGAGGGATATTAGCACTACTATTCTCCATCCTAGTTCTAATATTATTCCCTATTATGCACACCTCAAAACAATGCAGCATAACATTCCTCCCCTTTAGCCAATGTTTACTATGAATTCTAGTAACCAATCTAATTATCTTGACATGAATAGGAGGCCAACAAGTAGAATACCCATTCATCACAATTGGACAATTAGCATCTATTTCCTATATCTGTATCATACTAATTCTTATACCAACAATAAGCTTTGTAGAAAACAAATTACTCAAATGAAGACCCTTAGTAGTATAAAATTACATTGGTTTTGTAAACCAAAAATGGAGTATTATTCTCCCTAAGACACCACAAATCAAGAAAGAAGCAAACAAGCCTCACCATCAGTACCCAAAACTAAAATTGTAATTAAACTATTTCTTGAGTATATACTACATTCATATGGTGTAGCTTGTGTACATCGTGCATTTAGGCACCTCCCCATCGTTATATGCAAGAGTACATATATGTATAATAGTACATAGACCACTATATGTTTAATCAACATTAAGTTCCTGTCCCCATGCATATAAGCATGTACACTTAACTAAGACATGCATAACACATTTTATCCATTTTCAAAACAATATTCAAGTCAATATGGCTATTATAAGCCAATAGTTCCTATTAATCTTACATAAGACACACAATGTGTGATATAGACATTAGCACATAAAGTTAAACTATCCTTGTCCATATGTCTAGCCCTATCTATTAGAATTCTATTAATCATCATCCTCTGAGAAACCATCAACCTGCCAAGCAGGTGTCCCCCTCCTCACTCCGGGCCCATATGACATGGGGGTAATTAGAGTGAAACTTTATTAGACATCTGGTTCTTTCTTCAGGGCCATAATATTAAATTTGCTCATTCGTTTCTCTTAAATAAGACATCTCAATGGAAACGGGTCTACTGGAAAGAAACCAGCAATGACTCTAATTCAATTTATTTGGTATCTTTTTAATTTTAGGGTTGCTGTGACTCAGCATATGCCATCAAGGCATGATTGAGTCCAATTCAATTGTAGTTGGACTTATTAGTCAGTCCCCTTGGCCCGCATAATACAGTCCCTGTAATGAATTCTTTTAATGCTAGAAGGACATAGTAAAAATTCCACGACTCATACATGTACACACACATACACACGTACATACACGCACATACATATACATACACACGCACACATGTATGTACGTATTTATTACCAATAGATGTCTTTTAACAAGCCTCCCTTACCCCCCGTAAAAATTACAAATTTAAGAAATAGGGTATTCCCCATGTACTGTACCCAATATCTTGCCAAACCCTCAAAACAAGAAAAATAAGTGCAAAAAATGCAGTATCTCACATTTCTGCCTGATACCATATTCATAGGATGTAAAAACAAATTTTTACCCTCATGTCAGTACAACCTGCAACATCCCTTTCATAGAGTGTATTTAACCTTTAATTACATTAATTAATAACCCAGCCTTGTAGATTATTACTTATATAGAGTTAATGTAGTTTATCATAAAGCAAGGCACTGAAAATGCCTAGATGAGTAGTATTACTCCATAAACATAAGGGTTTCGTCCTGGCTTTTTTTATTAATTGTTAGCAAAATTATACATGCAAGAGTCATCGTCCCTGTGAGAATGCCCTACAAATCACCAAGATCTAAAGGAGCAGGTATCAAGCACACTTACAATAACTCATAACACCTTGCTTAGCCACACCAGGATGGGACACAGCAGTAATCAAAATTAAGCTACAAACGAAAGTTTGACTAAGTTATGCAATTTCCTCTTAGGGTTGGTAAATCTCATGCCAGCCACCGCAGTCATACGATCAACCCCAATTAATAAACCCCGGCAGAGGGGCCCGGCGGGATGGCTCAGTGTTCTAAAGCGCCTGCTTGGGAAAGCTTGGGCGGCTTCAAGGGACCGCGGTTCGATCCCCGGCACCACATGCTGCGCCAGCCCTGCCCTCGGGGCGGTCTGAGCCGGCCATTTAAAAAAAAAAAAAAAAAATGAGTGAATAAACAAACAAAGGTTCTGAAACAATAAATAAATAAATAAATAAATAAATAAATAAATAAATAACCCTGGCAGAAAGTGTGCTAAAGATATAACAAAAATAAGATTAAGTCTTATCTAGGTTGTAAAAAAAAAAAAAATAGATAAAAACAAAATCATTAACGAAAGTAATCTGAATATATCTGAACACACTAAATCTGAAATCCAAACTGAGATTAGATATCCCACTATGCTCAGCCGTAAACACAAATATTTAACAACAAAAGTCTTCGCCAGAGAACTACTAGCAACAGCTTAAAACTCAAAGGACTTGGCGGTGTTTTAAACCCACCTAGAGGAGCCTGTTCTATAATCGATAAACCCTGATCAACCTTACCACTTCTTGCTAATTCAGTCCATATACCGCCATCTTCAGCAAACCCCAGCAGGGAACAAAAGTAAGTACAACTATTATCATAACGTTAGGTCAAGGTGTAACCAATTAAGTAGAAAGAAATGGGCTACATTTTCTTTCTTTTTTTTTTTTTTCAAGAATATCTAACAGTAATCTTTATGAAACCTTAAGATTTAAGGAGGATTTAGTAGTAAATTAAGAACAGAGAGCTTCATTGAATAAGGCCATAAAGCACGCACACACCGCCCATCACCCTCCTCAAATATTCACTCAAATTTACCTAAATTGTAAAAAGACAAGAGGAGACAAGTCATAACAAGGTAAGCATACTGGAAAGTGTGCTTGGAGTAACAAAGTATAGCTTAACTAAAAGCATCCGGCTTATACCCAGAAGATATTAAGCACATTGACTGCTTTGAACTAACCCTCCCCTAACATTTATATGTAACCCAACTATTATAGTATGATAAAAAGATAAAACATTCATATTAAAAAGTATGGGTGATAGAAATTTATGTAAGCGCTATAGAAATAGTACCATAAGGAAAAGATGAAAGAAGAATAAAAGTACAAAACAGCATAGATTACACCTAGTATCTTTTGCATAATGAGTTAACTAGAAAACCTAGACAAAAAGAACTTAAGTCAAACTTCCTGAAACCGAACGAGCTACTTTTGAACAGCTAAAAATGAATGAACTCTCATCTATGTGACAAAATAGTGAGAAGATTTGAAAGTCGAGGTGAAAAGCTCATCGAGCTTGAAGATAGCTGGTTATCCAAACAAGAATTTCAGTTCAACTGAAAGTTTTTCCTAAAACCCTAAAATTTAAATGAAAACCTAAATGTTAATTTAAGGAGAGACAGCTCCCTAAGTAAGCATACATCCTTAAACAGAGGGTAAAAATCATAGCCACCATAGTAGGCCTAAAAGCAGCCATCAATTAAGGAAGTGTTCCAGCTCAACAAAAATACCCAATTTTATCCCCAAAACATGCAATGGTCCGCTGTTAAGACAATTGGATTAGTCTATAAAACCACAGAAGAAATAATGTTAACATCAGTAATTAGAACTACTTCTTCGTGCACAAGCCTAAGTTAAATAACTTTAACCAATTAACAAACCTATAAAAAACACACCTAACAAATCAGTTATTACTATAATTGTTGTCCCAACTCAGGAGTGCAGCAAAGAAAGACTAAAATAAGTAAAAGGAACTCGGCAAACACAAACTCCGCCTATTTACCAAAAACATCACCTCTAGCATGTCAAATATTAGAGGCACTGCCTGCCTAGTGACAACCCCTGTTCAATGGCCATGTTATCCTGACTGTGCAAAGGTAGCCTAATCACTTGTTCTTTAAATAAGGGCTAGTATGAAAGGCTTAACGAAGGTTTAACTGTCTCTTTTAGTCAATGAAATTGACCTTCCCATGAAGAGGCGGGAATTAAATAATAAGATGAGAAGACCCTATGGAGCTTAAATTTATTAATCCATTTTTATTATACTTAATCAACAAGAAATAAAAAACAATTTATGAATTAACAATTTTGGTTGGGGTGATCTTGGAGTAAAACCAAATCTCCGAATGATATTAACTTAGACTTACAAGTCAAAGATATATCATAAATTGACCCAGAAAACATCTGATCAACAGACCAAGTTACCCTAGGGATAACAGCATAGTCCTATTTTAGAGTCCATATCAACAATAGGGTTTTCAACCTCGATGTTAGATCAGGACTTCCAAGAGGTGCAACCGCTATTAAAGTTTCCTTTGTTCAACAATTAAAGTCCTACGTGATCTGAGTTCAGACATAATAGTATATTAAAACAAAACTTTATATTTTTTCCTATATTATGTTGTAATTCTTTCACCCACTCTCTTTTTACATTTAAGCATCATTTCAGGGTAGATATAATGGCAAGAAAATCAAAATATCCACCAGGAAGGCTATTTTTGAATATCCTTGAAACTCCTTATTATGTGAGAGATACAAATTAGTAATTCAAACTGGATAAAAACTCGTTCAGATTTCTAAGAATATTACAGGTAATTTGTCAGACATTAATTGAGTATCCACTTCATATAACACACTGTTGTATGTATAGATGCTACAAGAAAGAGGAAGAAAAAGAAAAAAAGAGAGGAAAAGAAAATATTTGCTTTCAGAGATTACAGACATATAAACAGGGAATGAATTTCCAGAAGAGACATTTTGTGTGATCTTCCCCTCCAAAATCCATGTTGAGATGTAATTTGTAATAATATTAAGAGTTAGAACCTTAAGAGAGCATTATGAATGAAGAATTTACCCTGGTGTGTTGGACTCACACATTTATAAGGACCTCCCAACCTCTTTCCCTCTGCTATGTGATAATGCATGGAAAGACCCTCATCAGATTCTGGGAAGGCATAACCTGTGTCTTAGATGCTTTTACATAAAATGTTTATCTAATTATTAAGTACTTTCACTATTAAGATGTGACTAACAAAATTAGAACACAAAAAATTAGAACCAATCAACATAAATTATAAGAATTTATTTTACTAGAACATAAATGATTCAATAGAGGTTTTAAAAAATAAACTACCTAGCTGGGCGTGGTGGCACATACCTGTAATCCCAGCACTTGGAGGCTGAGGCAGGAGGATCAGTGTGAATTCGAGACCAGCCTCAGCTACAAAAATGAGCTCAAGGCCATCCTGAACTGCATAGTGAGACTGTCTCAAAAAGCCAATAAATAAATAAATAAATACATACATACATACATACTACCCAGTGAGACCCTGTACCAAATATATAAAATTAAAAAAAGAAAAAAGTTATTTAACTATCTAATATGCTGACCAAATTTATGTTCAGGGCTCCAACAGAACAAGGACAAAATTAATGAGTAGAATTGTCTGTTCATTATTTAGTATTAGATTTCTCAAACCAAGTAAAGAAGTAATCATAAAGGATAAAATGAGAGTTTTCTTTTTCATTTATTTATTTATTTATTTATTTATTTATTTATTTATTTATTTATTTTGTTTCAGAACCTTTATTTGTTTTTTTGTTTTTTTGTTTTGTTTTTGTGGGACCAGGGTTCGAACTCACGACCTTGCACTTGCCCAGCAGGCACTTGTGCCTCGGAGCTATCTCCCCAGCCCCCAGAACCTTTATTTGTTTATTCACTCATTTTTATGGCCAGCTCACCCACCCCGAGGGCAGGGTTGGCACAGCATGTGGTGCCGAGGGTCGAACCAAGGTCCCTGAAGCCGCCCAAGCTTTCCCAAGCAGGCGCTTTAGACCACTGAGCCATCCCATCGGGCCCCAGTGAGAGTTTTCTTGAACTTCATCTCACTTAATCTTGTGATTTAGAATATTTTTAGTTGGAAATTTCATGGTGGAGCCCTAAGGAATTTCATTCAAATGAGCACAGGGACCTGTACTGAGCACAGGGACCCTGATTTAAAAAGAATGACTCACTTAGTTATGGTTTGCCCCTTTGCCTTTCCTCATATGTAACAGATACCAATAACTCAAACATTTTCACTCCAAGGCTAGCAGACATGAGCAGTGAAGAGAAAAACAAAGAAACATAAAACAATTTTGAAACTTGCTAGTAAGAGTTTCATAGCTGAGTATTGTTCAAATAAGCTCTTTCCTTCACTTTTCCTCTATTTATACAAGTAACAGAGAATTGACCTTATATCTAAAATTCATCTTGGAACCTTCATTCCATTAACTTTATTCCATTAAGAGGCAATGTCTCTAGAGTCTCTTCTAGCAGAGAAAGAATCTTAATGACTTAAGAATTTTCAAAAGTCTTTTTCATTTAGGTCTGGTACATTATTGGAAAGGTCAAAATCTGCAAGCTTGAAGACTTATATGCATAAGAAAAATCTATTCAGCCAGAAACCCCCTGCCAGCCACTGTAAGGACAGATGAGCTGAATTCCTTTCAATTACTGTTGCTAGCCAAAGTGAGTCTCTATCCTTGTAGCCCTTCTTTTTCTCTGAGTTTTGCTCTAAACTTATATTCTTAACCGTGCAGAAGACAAGCTTAGTGATACTATTACTCTATAACGTAGGTACTTGAGCTTAACATCACTGTCTTTTTGAGTATCAAGCATCTTAGATTTAACTTGGAATTAGTGTTTTATATCAGTCATTGTTATTCTAATAAATCTCTATAGAATGTGATAAAATCAGTTACACATTTTTGCACATTTAGAAATCTAAGTATATACAAAACTGTAGCCAGTCAATCCTATGGCATTTTTCCTTGTCTCTTATGCTCATTTAATACCCTTTTCTGTTTTCTTGTAAAACAACCATTTACTTGAGAGAGAGTATAGCAGTAACTGAAATTACATTAGCAACAGCACACATCTAAAAGACCAGAATGACAGGCATTCCAAGAATATTTTTACTGTTACAATTGCTCAGTGTCAAAAACATTTTGGAGGTTTCTAGGACGATTATCTAATTCATCCTGTGTATATAAGTGCATGGCTTTCTAGCTTTTCTGCCTGCAGTCACTTCATTGCTTCACCCTTATGTCCTTGATTTCCATTCAGCTGTGTTATGTCTTCCATTTTTACTTCTGCTTTCGAGTTCTTATACTAGGGAGACTATTCCAAGTTAAGTCTAAGATGTTTGATACTCAGAAAGACAGTGATGTTATGCTCAAATACCCATTTTATAGAATAATAGTATCACTAAGCTGTTCTTCTGGAGGGTTAAGAATATAAGTTTATAGACCAAAAATCAGAGAAAAAGAAGGGATACAAGGATAGCCAATATTTTGGCCTTAACCTTTCAAGGTCAGTGAGGACTCAGGACAGAGCAGAACCTGTGCTGTAACATCTCCTAACCCAGTGGTTTCCCAAATTTTGTGTTCAAGGAGATTATGGGGCTACAGAGAAAAGGGATTGAAGGTATACAGTGTTGCAAAGGAGAGTCACCCAGAGAGAAAACATTCTCTCAGGCTTTCACAGAAAGCAAACTGGTCAAGCAATGGCTGTGACTCATCCAGATGGCTGACACTGGCAACAGTTCTACAAAGCACTGTACATGGTTCTAAAGTAAATCCTGAGGGGATTTGACTGACCTTGGTAGATACACAAGTTCCATGTTTTGTTATTATACAGTTTAACTTGCCCTAAACCACACAGCAGAATAGTTTAACCACAAAGCATAAAATGGAAAACTATATTGTAATGCTGAGCTGTAAAAGGCTTAAATGAACAGCTTCCAACATGGCAAGTTTTACCTGTTGGTAAAACTGCCGTTATCGAACATTAGATTACGTATACAACTACTTTCTTTTAATTCAATGAGAAGAAATTTTTTGTACCAATAATGATTAGAAAAATTATAACATCTACACCCTGTGCTCTGTACCACTAATAGGAGGCCAACGATATGCATTGTATCAAATGTTGGAAATGTATTACTAACATGTTTTGAAACTGTCACGTTGTCATTTCTTTTAAAAGTATAAAAAATAAAAAGGAAAGAAAATTTGTAGCATATATTGTTGCGTGCTACCCTGTCCCTGTCTTTTTGTTTTTACTCTTTGAAATAAAATAAAATTATATATTAAAAAAGAACAAAAAAAAAAAAAAAAAAAAAAAAAAAAAAAAAAAAAAAAAAAAAAAAAAAAAAAAAAAAAAAAAAAAAAAAAAAAAAAAAAAAAAAAAAAAAAAAAAAAAAACACCCAAAATTGGTCTCTAGTGCTTCTGCCCTTTAGCCAGCAGCTTTTAGAATAAAAGCCTTCTGAGTGACAACATAGAAAAAGGATGTCCATTTTTTCTATTGTATATCTTCAAGCCAGACGTCCATGCTTAAAGAAAATAATAAAAATGAAAGTTAAGCAAGCTTGGTCAGATGCAGTCAAAGCTGCATTTTACTAAGTTCTTGTCCCAGCTGAGCATGTGACAGACGCTACATCACACAAATAGCCGCTTCTTTCAGCATCAAAAGAGATTTAATGGGTTACAGCAAATGTACAGAGTTATAAGAAAATATCTAAGGAAAACGGGCATTTTCAAGGTTATAACCACTGCATTCTATTTTACTTCTTTAGGGTTTTGTGTTTAATTTGTTATTCTCATGGGTATAAAAGGAATATGGGCAGGCTTAAGCCAAGGTTGCCCCCAGGAATCATGGGTCAGTGGGGGTGTGGTGGGAGAGAGGAATAAGACAGAGCGGTAGCTGCAAAAGGACATATTACCTTTTTTCATTTAATCTTTATAACAGTCTTACAGATATGAACATTTCTATTCCTGTTGTATGAAATAAAAGATCAAAGTGTAGAGAATTTAAGTACCTTGTGAACATATGGCAAACACATGGCTATGGATATACCGTAATTACTGCATTACTGGCTCAGCACATGATCTGGCTCATTTTTCTCCTTGCCAGTGCTGTGCTAGTTGTAAAGCATGTGAGCCTTCCTGTATGTGTTTAAAAATGATGTCTGTTTTTTTTCTACATTTTAATATTGGGATTTATCTGTTTATAAGTTATTTCAAGATTAAATGAGCCTTTCATTTTCTGGAAAAGGACTTGGTAAATTATGTGGCACTGTTATTTTAAGATTTTATTTTTTAATTGAAGTGCCCACAACAGTGACTCCTCTGCTTTAAGATGTTGAAAGTTTTTATGCAAACTAAAATACTAAGTAAGAACAACAAATATTCAGCTACCTATTAGTATTAACAACTGAACTTAATTCATTACTATATTCATTTTCTTGTCCAAAGTAAAGTTCAAAGAGAAGGGGCTGGGAAGATAGCTCTGTGACACAAGTGCCTGCCTGGCAAGTCCAAGGTCGTGAGTTTGAACCCCAGTCCCTCAAAAAAAAAGACAAAATACATAAAAAAGCAGCTAACTCAAATCCTGCCCTCACACAAACTAAAGTTTAAAGAGAATTACTAGGAAATATCATGCTTTATTAATTTTTAATGTTTGTGTAAAGAAAAATGAATGAGAGAAACTTTACATACATAAATGTTAAAACAAAAGATATCAATTACTATGAATTCATTGCGGAGGAGTACTGCCAATGGTTTATATATATTAGAAAACTCTTCTCTTTGTATCTGAAAATGGCTAGGGGAATGGTGACTGGTATGGGAATCATTCAAGATAGACTTAGGGCTTGCTAATCTCACTCTATTTTACTGTGAAATTTTCTATGACATCATCAATTCTACAGAAGTCCCTAAAAGCTAAATGGCAATGCCTTAATTTGGGAATTTATATTTCTTCAATTTTCTTCAGACTAAATGATGTTTCAGTGACTATCATTTAATATTTATACTTACCAGTAATTATGATTTTTCCTTATGATAAGTTTCTTTGAACAGTTTTAAAGAAATATGCCTCTTAATATCAGTTTCACTACAGAAAGTTAATACTAGTCAACATTACAATCAGAAGTTTCTGAAAGTGTCAATTATCCCATATGGTTGACTTCATCGATTTTTACATCCTGTATTTATTTAAATAGACATAAAATTACTTTTCAGTAAACACAATAAAAATTTATGGTAGAACAAAATTAATATTATAAAACTGCCTATTATGCAGAGTAAATATGCAGATAGATGATTAATATGGTGAATCACCATTACCGTGTTACACTTTTAGTCATTCTGCAGCCATAACTAACCAGAAGTTTAACGTAGCAGGTCTCTGTAGTAAACACTATGCCATGATGGTCTACACTGGGGAGTCCCAATTTGCAATTGTTATTCAGATGATGGCTAGCACTTGCTGGTTTGACTTGTAATTCTTTGGTGTAGGAGCATTTTTGATCTACATATGACACCTTAATTTCTTCTCGAAAGGCTGTGAATGGTTGAAAATGTGTTCAGTACAGCTTTGGCACTTCCTAGATATTTGGGATAAATCAAGTTACTTGAGCTTGTTATGCTTTTGTGTCTTTACATAAAAATTGAAAATGATATTAATAACTCCTGTTCATAAAATTCAGTTATGTGAATAATTTTGAATATTTGGCATAGTAATCTTTTTTTTTTTTTTTTCATCTTTTTGAGACAGGGTCTCACTGTGCCTGGCATAATAATCTTTAATAAATATTAGCTTGACCTGTTTCATTTGTTTTATCATCTTGTATGTTGGCTGGGATTCTGTAGAACCCAGGGTCTCATGTATGTTAGGTAAGCATTTTACAACTGAGGTATAACTCACTTTTATGTAGATTTTTAATTTTTTTTGTTTTTAGTCCTTGTTAAGGTGCTCTTTTTACCTATTTATTAACTTTAAAAACCATAATAAAAGTGTTAGCTTTGCATTTACCTTTTTTTTAAAAAAAAAATGGGTAAAGGTGGTAAAAGTAAGAGATCAGAAGCATAAGACTCAAGTGGGAAGCAAACATGTATATTTTCCCTTAGTTTTTCTTATTTTGTTTTTTTTTTTTGTATTTTAGGGAAAGGTCTACAGAGTGTTCAGGGTCTCACTACTAGATTGGACTCATAGTGATCCACCTGCTTGCAGCTTCTCAAGAGCTGGGATTATAGGCGCTTCCCACCATGCCCAGTTTCAATTGCTGACTCAGTGTTCCCCTGGGAGGTGGGACCAAGCAGGCATGGCAGGACCCAGGTATTGAACTCCCAGCCCCTGTGCCTGCTTGTAGTTGCTTTAATCTGCTGAGCTATTTGGCCTTCTTCTCTTCCTAGTGGAACCATCCCACTTGCTATGGCTGACAGCCAGCCAGTGCAACGGAGAAGAGGCTAAGACAACCCAAGTAACCGTATATTCAGTGTATCCCACAGGCTTCAAGATATCTAAGGCATCTTGTGGCACCTGAGGAAATCTGTGCCTTTTGACAGACCTCACCATTCATAAAGGGAGAAACGGGAGACTTCTCCACAATTGAATAATACAGTAGAAGTGTTCCAACGCAAACTATAAGACTTACGTTTTCATCTTTTCAGTCCACTACTGAAATTGAGATCTAATATGTCATGATGCTAGGCAACCCATATATAGAGTGGTTGCTTGGCAACCATGCTCAGATTTGGTAGAGATAGTAGGCAGTTCTTTGAATTATGGGCCGGCTTAACCATTCCTCCTAGCATATTTACTGATCACAGTTCCTTTCGATTTGCTTTTGAATAGCCTAATGTCAATGTTCTCCAGCTAAAAATACTTCCAAGATTAATAAGATCTCCAGTTTTCATCAACAAAAGTGAGCTGCCAAAACATGTTTTCTATCACTGAGATTAGAACTAAAATTTTATTTAAAATCTGAATTAGAATCAGAACCTCCTGGTGATCTTTATTTTGCTCTACTTTTCCTTCTCCCAGAACATTTGTTCCTGATTTACACTGCATATACCAGGTTTTTGAGACAGTCTTGATATAGGGCTTGTTGCAATGAACTCCTGGAAGACAAAAAATTGTTTCATTTCACCCAAACAGCTTCTTTTAGTCATTTAGTCACCATTTCATAGATACTTTCTGAGCTCCTGCTGTCTGACTAGCGCTGGGCCAGCCTCTTAGAATTCAATTGTAAATCTGAGGACAGTCTCTGTCTTCTACTTGTTGTCAAATGAAAAATATGGGTAAGGAAGATTTTTCCATGGTCAGGAAAAGGGAGAATAGAAAAGTCTTCTATAAAAAAAAAAAAAAAAAATCACAAGAGCTGAAAGGGACTTGCATCAGGGTAAGAACCTCTAATCAGTTTCATAAGAAACTGCCATCATCTCAGTAATCATTAATAATAAAATTAGCAGACAATGTCACTGAAGATCATACTTCGCGCTCTACCTCTAAAGTCACGGTAGGCAAAGAAGAGTCAAGAGTGAAGACTTATTTCAGGATACACTTCAGGTTGATAGTACCTGTAAGTGGAGGAGAGCTACAGTCTTGTGGCTTTGCTTTTCACTCCAAATAAAAGAAAATATTTTCCCCCTTTTGTTTCTCTGAAACATTAGTGACATAGTTTTATACATAATACGATGTTTAGTCATATGATCTCATTTTTTCTGTGCAGATATCTTTTATTTGAAATGGCAGTTTCTGCTCAAGATTTCTGCTTGTGGAGTCTCCACATCTTGTTTCTAGCAAATGTATACATAAAAGCTGCGATTCAAGTTAATTATCTTGCATCAGTTGCTGTCACATTCATGTACCCAAAGCACTGGGTGGATCCTTGTCCTTGACTCTTTTCCTTCACCTGCCTTGACTTTAGAGGTGGAGCCCAAGGCGCGGTCTTCAGGGACATTGATTACCAGTTGTATTATTAATGATTACTGAGATGATGGCAGTTGTCCCCCCCCCACCCAAAAAAATGACTGTCCTTTAAATTACCATCTGCACTATGAAAGCAATTGAAATAGATCTGTTATCCCAATAAGTTTCACTTTTCTAATGTAGGTGAAAATAATAATTACATTTAAATGAGCACAGCCCTTTGAAATGAGCAAATTATTGGAGGACTGGGAAGAGCAATGTTTATTCTGAATCCCTCTGTTTTTACCTGGTTATCCGTACAAATTCTACTCATTCAGGTACAAGAGAAGCTTATTTTCTTTTCCTATATTTTAATGCACAAATTCAAGAGAATTCTCAAGAATCTCATGTTTTAAAGCAGCCATTAGCTGCAGCAAGGCTTTCTCCTTCATATTTTCCTCAGTTCTTCCTCCAGTATGCTTGAGTTAAATGGCAAAATTCAGCTCACACAAGAAGAAGCAGATGTTGCCAAATCACTCATTCAGTTTGTTAGAACATGTTAGAGTCAGAGCCCACGGAAAACAAATTCACCAGGATTTCTGAGTGACCAGCAATGAAACCTCATCTGAATTTGCTATCTGAAGCTCTAATTAGCTATCTCCAAAATACTCTCACAGTAGGGGCATTTTATCCCCTGGACTTAGAAAAGCTGAAGGTCTTTGAAAGTAAAATTCCTCAGAAAACACTATCATAGTATTTGCTTCATGCTAGGCACTAAGTGATGGTTTTACATGAACTGTATCACTTAATTCTCACCACTTATATCTGTGAAATAAAAATTGCTATTCAGTTCATTAACTGATCGTAGCATAAAGTGGTTGACAAACAGTTAAGGTCTTATAGTTAGTAAGTCTTGAGGCTAGCAGGGCAGAGACATGGCCATCTTTTTCATAGACTATCCCTAGAACTTGGTATATGGTAAGTGTTGTGCACATATGTATATCAAACAATCAGCAGATACCCCAATGCAAGACCATTTGGGTAAAGTGAACAAGTTGTGTCATTGTGTAGCCTCATCCTGTAGTCTGTGAAGAACTCACCTAATCAAATATTTACTATGCGAGTTTATGGAGTGTCAGAACAATTTTCTTTAATTTCTACTGAATCTATAGCTTTTGTTTGATAATTGTTTTCACATTCTTTGTACCCAACTTTGGGCAGCATATGTTATAGTTCTCTTTCACTATTTAACTTATAATCAATCTTTTTTCTACCATATTCCTAACATTTCTGCTGTCTAGTTTGTTCCACTTTCCTTCTCCAAAAGAAATCATTTTTTTATTTTAAAGAGAATTTAAGAAAAAATAATAACAATACGGAATTTCAAAATAGCATGATATTGCCCAGAGATTTCCAATATTGTTACACAAGAGAAAACAACTGATTACAGTAGCTATGACAAGCTAGGTGTAGAATTACATTTAGCAGTAATGACAGCACCAAGTACACCTTGAAAATGACAGATAATGGTAACTATTGGCTTTGTGCTTTAGACCACAGGAACAAAGTCTGTAGTTATAGACCAGAACCAATAGTAATTTAGGAGATTGTATGCAAAACTTTTCTTTTCTTTTTTTTTTCCAGTACCAAGGATTGAACTCAGGACCTTGTGCTGAGTTTCCTCTTATAGGAGTGGATTTACCCTGGGGTCCTCCAGACAAGCTTGCTACATGTCCTGTGTCTTTCCCACACTGGTTGTCCATCTCACAGGGTAAGGATATGCACCAGACACCAGGGTTCTGCCAGAAAGAGGCTAAGGCTCTCTTGATGGTGGAGGGGAGGTGGTTGAGGTTCCTCCCTTCATCCACCACTCCCTGAGGCTCCTTGAGACTCCCTGGGGCTCAGGAAGGCTCCTACAGGGGCAAGAGGTGCAATGAGCAAGCTTTCTCCTTTCCCATGCCCCCAGCTTCTGGCATGCTTCATTCTCTTTATTAGAATATAGACTTGGAAGATAGATAATCCTGAGTTCTTTTTTTTTTTTTTTTTTTTTTTTTTTTTTTTATTGCACATCACTCCTTTATTATACTGATCTGGAAAAAGACTTGAGTTATGCTCAAAGTGAGTACTGGCCCATGTGGCAGGGCTAAGCCAGCTGGAACATGATTCAGAAATCAGACACTGTGAAATGCACTTAGACATGGTGAGAGGCATGTTCACTGCCACCAAAACAGGGCAGAGGGGTCCTAAATACACAGCAGGTCGCACTCCTACCCCATAGAGGCCAGAGCCTGTCCCGTATTGGCGTGAGGAATGGCTTATTTTCTGGTGACAAGTGGAACTATTCACCCTCCACTAGAAACCCCAGAGGGGTTTCTGTTCGGATAATTTTTCTTCTGTAGAAAAACTGAACACATAAACTTAATTCATCGGGGTTAGTCCCAACCTTCTGGGGCCAGCTCCTCTAGGGTGAGGGGAGAAACTATTTCAGTCACCATGCAGGTCACATTCGTCTCTCACTGGAATGTCAAGAGCTCCCTGACTGACTGGACTACAGAGAATGCGGGGCTGCCTCCGGGGAGCAGTGTGCTCGGGCCACCCCACCCCAACCCCCGGCTGTGCCCTGGCATGGTCATCCCTGTCCCCTACTCAAGCAGGTCCTTAGTAAACAAAGCAGAAGCACTAGACAAACAGGGGCTACCTCTCAACTCTCCTGGATAAGAAGAGCCTTCCCTGGGCTTGGACTGAGAACTAGAGGTTGTATCCTAGAGGTACTGTTCTGACTAGAATCTATCAAGGGAGTGGGTGCAGGAGCCAAAATGCTAACAGGGAAATGGGAGCCACTGGTCCCCATCTGCAACTACAACACAGCATGCCTACAGATGTGGTCAGTGTGGGGGAAAAATGTGGAGGGAGGGGTGGGTGGGGCGCAGGCTGCCTGGCGGTCCTCACTTCTTGGCCTTGCCCTGGGCAGCCACAGCTTCCATGGCTTTGCGTACGATCTCTTCATCCCCTAGGAACTGCATGGGCTTGATGGGCTTTAAGTTCTTGTCCAACTCGTAGACAAAGGGAATACCAGTGGGCAGGTTCAGCTCCATGATGGCTTCTTCAGAGAGACCTTCCAGATGCTTGACAATGCCCCGGAGGCTGTTGCTGTGGGCGGCAATCAACACCCTTTTCCCTTCCTTGATCTGGGGAACGATTTCTTCATTCCAGAAGGGCAGGGCTCTGGCAATGGTGTCTTTAGACTCTCACAGGAAGGCAGCTGATCTTCAGTGAGGTCTGCACACCTGCGATCCTTGCAGATGTTGCTGTAGAAGGGATGTCCGGCTCCATCGGGGGCGGCGGGACTTCGTAGGAGCGCCGCCAGATCTTCACCTGAGCCTCGCCGTGCTTGGCCGCCGTTTCTGCTTTATTAAGGCCAGTCAGGCCCCCATAGTGCCGCTCATTGAGACGCCATGTTCTCACTACTGGCAGCCACATCTGGTCAATGGCATCCAGTACTGTCCAGAGGGTCCGGATTGCTCTTTTCTGCACCGAGGTGAAGCAGA
>PVJA010025848.1:0-30298 GCA_004027025.1 Myocastor coypus
GGTTAATGTTTAATTGTTTGATCAATCTTATATACCTATATGTATTAATCTAAACTGATCTGATGATGAAAATATGTAATATAACCACTGTTAAATTTAAACAATAAAAAAATTGAAAAAAAAAATAAAAAGGAACTCTTTTTATTTCCTTTCATATGTTATATGACATATGTAGGGCTAAGTATATACATGATGTATTTATTTAGTCCAAAGACATAACACTCAAGAAGGTACCTACAATATATTCAGAAAAGTTTTATTTTAAAATTAACAGAATTAAATGAGAAGAAATTTTTATATTAATGGTGACTAGAAAACCTATCATGTCTCCCTCCCATGCTCTAAATAACTATATGAGGACAAGAATATGCATTTGTATCAATTGCTGGGAATGTACTACTAACATGTTTTGAAACTGTCCCACTGTTATTTCTTATAAGTAATAAAAATATGTATAAGGTAAAAAATAGTATAATGTATTAAATATTATTTTCTGATCATCCTGTCATAAAATTTTGTTTTATTTTTTCCCATAAAACACTTGTGATAGCTTCAAAAAGAAAGAAAGAAGTTAACAGAATTATACTTGCCACTCACTTATCTTAGATTTAGAGATACAGTACTGAGTTTGAGTCCCTAATACTTAAAAATGAAAAAAGAAAGGAAATATACTACCCAATTTCAACAAATCAAAAAAGTTTTATCATTGATTATCTAAAACAGGTCAAGTACTCTATGGCCAGGAGACATAGAACAAATTATTTTATCAAGAGATATACATAATAAACTGAAGAAATGCTATGGAAAGCAATACATGATCTGAAAAATGCAAACGTATGCTTTTAAAGAACAATAACACCTTTAAAGAGTAACAAGTTAGCTATTATTAAGTAAAAACTAAGTTATATGTAGTTCACAGTCAGATGATAATCAAGACAACTAAAAGCAGGTTTAAATATACCAAAAGAGTTGCCAACTAACAGTGTTGAGAAAACTGAGAGATGTATTTCCAGACTAGGATTAATATCAAAGTTATTTTTTATTTTATAAATAAGAAATTAAATATAGTAAATATCAACCATAAAGATTAAGAATATTTTTTAAATAACATATCCTGAATAATAACTCACCAGTGTTTTGGAAATTGTTATGTCTAAGGTATGTAAAATATGTATTTTTTAAGATGGTCAAATAAAAAATTCTCATTTCATCTGCATAAGACTGCACAATTCTTTAGAACTAAGACAAATGACCTAAATATTTAAGTCTAACAAAAGGGAATTCAGCATTTTAAAATCTGTCATAACTTTTGAATTGCTCAGGATGTAATACATACTTTAAAAAAAAAAGAATCAATATTGCTAATTTTATGTTCCTGAGTTCTAAAAAAGTGATTCCTTTCTGACAAAGGGCAAACATACACAAAAGAAAACTTTAAAGGAGTTTGCTATATATATGTGAAATAATGTTTCATACATGTAAGACAGGAAAGTAACTTATTTCATGACATGACTTATTTTAGAGGTTTAATATATCTTGGGGGAATTTTGTTAATGCTTACCATATTTAGAAAAAAATAACTCAGGAATCAGAATGAAGTCATGAAAATCAAGCTGTTATCCATGACATGTATCTATATATGATATACATGATACAAATAGCACAAGACTACATACAGACTACATATCTACACTTGACAGAGTAATGAAGTTTTTCAAAAGACTACAGTTAAGTAAACAATCAATTAAACAAACATTGAAGAATTCTCTAAATTTATCTTTTGAGGCGACAGGGATGTAGCTTAGTGATAGTGTGTTTAGTCCCTTGCTATTCAATATCACAAGAAAAAGCTTTTGGTGATCTACTGATAAGCCATACACAATCTGTTTACTTTATAATCACGAGTAACCCTTGCTTTCATTAAATATTGTATGCTAAAGTTTGAAAGACAGGGTGGTAGGATGGAAACCATGTTTTAGAATCAGACAGACTGGAATTGGAATTCTATCTCTTAAAACTTCCTTGATGTGTCATCCAGCAATCCAGGACAAACTTTAATTTTCATGTTCATAAAATAAGAACATTATATCTAACTTCACTGAGTAAACTGAGAGGTACAAATCATGATATACAATGTAGTTGTTCAGGCTACTGGATAAAACATCCACTCTGAAATTTTTCGTTTTTGTACACTCTCTGTGTGTGAACTCGGGGCTAATCACTTAATCATGCTATAATTCCATTTTGTCAGTTAGCCACTATCATACTATATTTCAAGGAAATAAGAAAACTGTACTTTGGAAGGCAGAGGCTGGAAAATCACAAGTTCAAGTACCACCTGGGCAACTAAGGGAAACTCAATCTAAAAATTTAAAATAATAAAAATAAAATACAGGGCTGGAAAGATAGCTCAGCGGTTTAAAGCGCCTGCTAAGGCAAGCTTAGGCAACCACAGGGACCACAGTTCGATCCCCAGCACCACATGTTGTGCCAGTCCCAACCACAGGGCAGGCTGAGCCAGCCATAACACAAATAAATAAAGTATTTTAAAAAATTAAGAAGAAAAAATAATTCGTATGAAGCCCCATCCCAGTTTCTGGCACATGGGAATCATTCAAGAACAATGCATATTACAAACAGAAAAGCAGTGAACATGGTACTTAATACAGATCTTATTAAATAATATTTTTCTACTGTGTTTAAAAATGTAAACTTACCCTGAAAAGAGACCAACCAAGAAGGATTTTTAAAAGGAGTGAAATGTTGTGAGGATGTATTAGTCATACTAATTTATAAGCATCTACTGTACAATTCATCACATACATTTCTATGAAGTCACTCTCTAAAGGTGAATCTTGTCTAAAGCTGATTTGTCAATAATAGATGTCAATATGAAATTTTAAAAGTTAAAAAATTCATACACTTTTTAACAAAAATGAAAGATAATAAATATCTGCTCATTTCAAGAACATATCTAGGATATATAGCCAGATTTCTATTTTAGTGTCTTTGACTGGTGTATATATATTTTACTGCATGGTGATTAAAAACTGAGCAACCAAAGAATACTAATATTTTAATAAAACTAGAAATGCAGAGCCCTAAATCCTTAAGCATAAATGTAAACCACACAGACTGTTCACTAACTTTAAGACCACAGATTTTGTTGGCCATGTCTGTTATCCCAGCACTCTAAGCAGAAGCAGGAGTATCTAAATTCCAGTCTAGCCCATGTGATTTACTGAGGCTCAAAATTAATCAACAGACAAAAGACTGAGGACATAGCCCAATGTAAAGGCTCTGGATTCCATCCTTAGCATGGGACACAGACATGCACAGAAACACACACACACAGAAACAAACACACAGAGACACACAGACCCTGGATAATTTTCTAAACTTTTCCAATCTCAGTTTCTTTTGTCTGTAAGCTGGACAATAACCATTTTCATTTCACAGGCTTACTAGAAGAATCAAATGAGATAATACTGTAGCAATATAGCTAACCCAATTTTTACAAATAATAAGCCCTCAAAATCTTAAGTGGCAAAAGCTATATGGCAATGCTAATACAATAAGTTTCTCTTAATATCAGTTTGGGAATAGAAAAAAACATGACTTAAAAACAATGCAAACTTACAAAACCCACTAAAATTCCAGATTTACACCAAATCAAAATCACGTAAAAGACAAACATCTAAAGTTACTTTTATTACTTTGTAAACAAAATATTTGGAGAATATGCAGTAACTTTTATAATTACAATGGCCTTCAATTAAGAGACATGGTTTTAAAAAACGCTTGTAAACTAAGTAGAAGTACTAAAATACATTCCAGTAATTTTTAAAATAAAAACGTAAAGTCCAACATTTCAGGAGATATTAATAATCACTATCAGTATGGTTATTGACTTATACTTTTCTGTAGGGACATATGAAAATAACAGCAGTCATTCAAACACCGAACACATACACCTAAGGCTGCCAGGATTTCTAATGTATAAGTTCAACTTTCTTTCTTTCTTTTTTTTTTTTTTTTGTCTTTTTGAGACAGGGTCTCCCTATGCAGTTCAGGCTGGCCTTGAGCTCTCACTGATGCTCCAGTCCCAGCTTCTCAAGTGCTGGGATAACAGGCGTGTGAAAGTTATACTTCTTAACAGAGAAACACAACCAAGAAACAGTTATCATCTCTCAAAGATTAGAAAAGAAAAAGTAACTTAACTCAGACAATTGAAAAAGTCACAAATGGTATCAGTATCAGTACTGAGCAACACCTACCTTCAAAATCAAAGCCCAGACATTTCTTAAAGCAACATAACCTATTTTAAAATACTAGTGTCAAGAGAATGCTGTCATCAATTGATTCACTCCAGGAATCTACCCAAATCACACGGTCTCTAGTGTCTCTCACAGAAACATAACAATATTTCTAAATAAACTTAGGTCACCTTGGAGGAGGAGCAGTTTAAAAACAAAAAAAGTAACATAAATGACAACTGTTGAAATAGGAAAAACTTTGTTTAAAAATTGATCTTTGAAGATTGTAAGGCCATAAATTGCTGCCAAAGCCAATTCACTATTCTTAGAATATTAAAATAAGCACCTTTAGTGAAAATAGTTAATTATGATAAAGGTATTTTGCCAGTACTTCCTTATTTACATTATAGCAAATAAATGTGATAATTACAACTACATTTCTCTAAATAAAAATTTATTTACCTCAGATCTTCCAATCACCTAATACAAAAGTATTAGTCTAATATTTTAGAATTATTCATATTTGCTTTGCCTAGCAAGCAACAGAAAAGCTAAACGACATCACCTAAAACTCAAACTTAGTTTTTATTTACTCATATTAATTTATGCATCTGATTTTGAGAAAGCAGAAATACCACAATGAGCTATGTCAAAATCTAACAAAGATAGTTCAGGTACTTCCATGATGATCTGATGATTGTTAAATATGCAATTAGTTTAGGAAGCCTTACAAAAGTTCTATTTGTGTCTGTGACTGGTACTCCAGTCCCCCCCGCCAACTGTTTTCTTGTTTCAGTGTCCTGTTTTGCTTATCTTTTTGAAATGTAATAATGATCACTGTGCAGAGCCAAATTGCTTACTACTATGGTAAAAAGTTTCATTTTTCATCTCTAAAGTGAATCTCAAATAGTTTTTCTTCAAAAAAAAATATTTTAATACAGACAGTAGTATAATCATACCTAGCACAGGTTCCAAAATGCACTCAAATAACTTCAATAAACAAATGTCTAAATGGCTTTAGAAAGGAAGCATACTATATGTACTTCTCAAAACACTGAAGATAATTATTTAATGTTCAACATGGATTTACTGGATCTTCATTATTTACTTTAAGATTGTCCTCAAGTTAAATAATGTAACTAGTTTTAAGAATGCTGGGACACAATGTTTGTCCTTTTACATCGTTTTTTTTTTCCCCAAAAAAGGAAATACTGTACAAGGTTAGCCCCGGTGAGTATCTCAATACAGGAGAGGTCCAACAGACCATGAGTGGAACACAAATTATCTTCTCCAACAGTGTTATCAAAAATTTAAAGTTCAAGTTTTGAGTTTTCTCTTTTAAAAATGAACAATTCAAATGGTTCAAGCCAAACGACATTTTCAAATATATTTTAAGGAAATGTTATGCTATCTTAACCAAAGTTATCACAAAATCTGTATTAGATATGTAGAACTGGGAAAATAGGAGAAATAATTAACTATAATCTAATTTCAAAGTCTCAAGAAAAAAAAAAAGATGAAACTGGTATTTAACAGTCAAACATCTGCATAAGGCTCCCTTTACAAAGCTCTAAACATAAGTTGCTTCTGAGGAAATCTACAAGAACTGTTCTTTTCATCTTTAGTGAAAATACATTCATCCTCTAGCAAACAGTATTTTAACGAGTAAAAGTTGCAAAGACAACAACAGAACACATGAAAACCTTTTAAACATTTATAATGAAGCCCTTATCACATCTCGTGCCCCCCCAACCTCAGCTTTCTCTTAAAATGTGTAAAGTTCCTCCCTTATGCATTCTCTCCCCGTCATGTCCCCCACCCGCACCCCCCCAAGCCCACTGTAGGCCTGAGGCCCCGTAGCAAACAGTGTCTAACAGGAGCAGGCAGCACAAAGACAGGAATGGGAGATTAGTGGGAGGGAGGGAGGCCGGGATTGGGGCTCAGCAGGAGCTTCAGGCTTTTTAAAATTCAAACTGCTCCCTGACCAATACAAATCACGGACACGCTACTGACTACTACACGGATTTATAGCATTAAAAACATGCCTTGTACGTGACAGCTATATTAACTTCACTCTTCCTAACATTTATCCATACGTTTGTAGGAAATATGAAACAATTTGTTGTAAGCAGGATGCTAAACTCAAAAACAAGGTTCAGAAGTTACTTATTCAACAGTGAATAATAATTCAATAAGAAACAAAAAATTTCGAACCAGTGTGGCACCCACTAGTAAAACAAGGAACTTTACTGAGCATTGTTGCTTTATTATAACCAAGGAGAGTTTTCCTTCACTGAATAGGAAACAGTATCAAAAGAGAGTAAGCCAAGTACATTTATAGTATTTTTCTATGCAACTTCTGTGACTGAAGACTTTCAAACTGGCTGGGTACTCCTTATATTAATCTACTAAGGCCTCCATAAACAAGCTCTCAACACTTCTCCTGAACTAAACTTGTTACGATAGAAGTGATATTTTTCTCCAGCATTTACAGATAGATACATTTGACCTATTAAAACGACACCTCTCTCATTACACAGTCAAACATCATGGCACAAACAGCCAATGACAACCCTGGGACCTCAAGAAGATCTGCCCTGACATGAAAGGATGGCACCTTCTTTCTTTTTCAAAAACCTCTCAAGGATTTCTAAGTATTACTTAATTTCTCTCTTTTTAAAGAAAATTCGTCTTAATCCTTATCGCAGCACAATGCTCAGAACATTTTAAATTCTTTGTATGCTTGTACATGTTTGGGTCAGGAAGTACCTGAGTGCTATATACACAGTCGTTTAAAATTGTCCTTACATAACGCATACAAATACAAAGTGGCAGAGAAAACCTGTCAAGTACTTTATACTTGACTTTGAATTAAAAGTCCATGTGCAACACACACTGTCAAACAACATAAAAGCTCTCCGGGGGGTAGGGGGGACAGTCACTGCTACATTATGGTTTTCCCTATTAAATATTGATGTGGATGATTTAATTCTTTTAAAAAGCATACGACTCCTTATTAACTTTCCGACGTCCAAACAAGTTTTGAAAAGAGAAAGAAACACCACGGTTTTCGCCTCTGAGTATTTACATTGGGCTCACTAACTGAAACTACTTCCTCCCTTCGTGGGGTCACAGGGGGAGAAGGGGGGTTGTTTGTTTCACTGGGACGTTCCCCACTCCCTGACCGGGAAAGTTGTAAATATGGGGACGAAGGGCGCACATTTGCTGTTAGTTGTATTGTTTCCGCCTCCTCGCTAGCTACGGCTCCTCTCCCGGGCGAGGCCTGTCACCGAGCAGCAGCCGCTCCTCTCAGCCCGGCGCTCTCCTAATCCCCGAGCTCAAGTAGATTCCGCTGGCCCGCGGCCTGCGCTCTCCGCCGGGCCTACGCCTCCTCGGCCGCCCGGCGGGAGCCCGGTCCCCGGCACGGGAGCGGCTCCTCAGCGACCGCCACCCAGGGCGGCTGCCACCGGAGAGGAGCGAACTCTCGACTCGCCCCGCCGAGGAGACCCGGGGCCGCTACGACGGAAACGGCGGGGAGGGGAGCGAGGCGAGCGCCGCTGAGGACCTGGCGCCGTCGCCGCCGCCGCCGCCGCCGCCGCCGAGATAAAGAGCAGGAATTTACCTGGGCGAATCGGCGTCCGAATCCGAGAGCAGGCCGAGGCCGCGGTGGCGAAAGACTATAATCCGGGCCGGGAGGGGGGGTGGCTACGGCTCCTCTTCCGTCTCAGTGCGGGGAACATGTAGAGCCGGGGGGAGACCAGCCGAGAAGACAAATCGCTGCTGCCTCTTCCTCCTCCTCCTCCTTCTCCCACATAGAAACACTCACAAACACCCGGCCAGGGGCCCGAGCTACCGGGGGGGCATCGCCGCGGGCCCGGGAACCAATGCTCCTGCCGGCGGGGGCGTCCCTCCCTGCGGCTTGGTGGTGTCGGGTGAGTCGGTACCGACGGAGGGAGGGAGGGGGGGCGGGGGGAAGGAGCCCTGTGTGTCTCTCTCTCTCGTTCCGTCTCTCCCTCTCAGAACAAAATGCCGACCGGAAGTGCAGCTGCAGGAATGACTCCCTCCGCCGGCGCCAAACACTAACAACCACCCCCTCTTCCCACTCCACTTCCGCCACCGCCGCTGCCGCCGCCGCTGCCAGTCGGGCTCAGGGCTCGGCCGCGCCGCTCCCCTCCACTCCGCTCCGTGCCGCGCTTGGCTGCGCAGCGCGCTGGGGCTCGGCGGCCGGCGGCCGGGCGGGCCGGCCGGGCGTGCGTGCGGGCGGCAGCAGCGGCCCTTCTCGGCGGCCTTCGCCTGGGCGGCCACGGCGCTGCCCGAAGAGCGGATTTGGCGGGGCGGTGTGTGCGCCTCGCCGCGGGCGCCGGCTTCCCCAGGCTTTCTTTTCCTCGAGACCGACCGCGGCGGGGTCCGAGTTCGGTGTCGCTCGAGCGCGTGATGGTGCTCAGGCCTGGGGCGCCTGGCAGGCGGCTGACGGCGGCGGGCGGAGGCCGTGCTCGGCGCCCCTGCTCGCCATGATTAGGCTCGGGGAGCCCCGCTGCGGGCGGCTACGCCGAGGACGCCGGCGGGGCGACCACGACCGGGAATTTTTTAAAATGCATGCCTCGGCCTGGTAGATGGATGTATCGGACACCTTTTCTCCTTTCGCGAGCCGGACCTCACGCCTGCCTGCGTAACATTTTGCGGAGTAGGAGCGCAGCCCTCGGAGGTGAAGATGGCTCCCCGCTGGATGCAGTTGGAATCAGTTGTGTTTGTGGTGCGTGTATTTCTGGAAACAGGCTCTCGCGGCCGACTCGCTTTTCGCCGCTGGTGGTGTTGATTCTTCTCTCCCTGTCTGGATGAAGCCTGTAGGCGACGCTGTGCGAGCGAGGAGTAGCTGCGGCGAGCCGAGTGCGGCTCGGCCCGGCGGTGGGTGGAGCCGGGAGCCGGGCGCCGGGAGCTGGGCCTGGGCCGCGACCTGGGCAGCGCTTCGTGGGCGCGCTGCGATGGAGGCGCCGAACGCGGCTGGAGTACAAACCGTGATCCGTACCGTGCCAGGCCCCGGCAGTCGCTCACTGTAAAGCAGAGGAGTGGTGTCAGCCGTCACGGGTCTCTAAAGGGTTATTTGTGTAAACGAGAAGGTGCTAGCCTTCAGGTAGAAGGTGCACTAGGTAAGCAGATTTTCTTCAAACAGGCCTCCATCTGTGCTCCTGTAATCGACCTTGATTGTATTGTGTATATTCGTATGTCACGGTGCTAACCCTGTGGGAAAACTTGCCTAAGGTTAGTCCCTCGCCCCAGAAATCACCTAAAGGGCTGAGATCTTTGCTGCAGACCGGGCCATGGGTTCCCATGGCGACCCGAGTGGGGTAAAAGCCAAAGCCTTGACCTTGTCCAAGGGGGCTGAGTGACGGAGGTGAAGGGGCGAGGACTCTCCGAGGCACCTTCCCCAAATATTCATAGCGCGCTCCCTCCCTTTCCTTCTTGAGAGTTTTGTTCATTTGTCAGCTTCGTGTTTCTTTCCATAGCCACAATTTAAACTGCGAATTGCCTGCTTTCTTTCACATTTTATCCCGTGGGTATTCCACATACCTTTTTTTTTTGTTTACCCTTTTCACCTTCCCTGGTAGAATGTAACCTCGAGGAGGACAAAAGGACTCGTTTCTGTCTACCGGTATTCTATCCAGCCCTAGGCTTTAATAATGCTGTAAGATTGGTGTCGTGACACCCTCTCCCTTCCATTTCTCTGTGCCCAAGTGTGCTCAATATGTGCTCAAGTGTGCCTAACATGTTTATATGACACAGACTTTATGTAAAGAGGTGAAAACTGGAAAAATGCAAGTTTGTTCCAGAGTATTGGAAAAAAGATCACTTCTAGACTTTGGAAAGCCCACAAACTAGTGGTATTTTTGCTTATAGGTTTCTGAAAAAGGGCAGGCTGAAGTGCCAGTTTAGTGGATCATGTGATCTGCCCGTAGTAGAATGAGTCGTTTTGCTTACTTCATCCTGCCTTCCCCCAAATACGTGATATTTTCAATGAACTGGAGTCCGAGAATTTGGTTGGCTCTGTCCAAATCGAACACCCCTGGAAAAGGTCATTGACCTTAGTGTGCACAAACTGTAGTAGGTAGGCACAGTGGTTCAAAGGACTTTGTGTGTACAGCTTGGAGGCCTTACCTATAGCACTACATGTGTTACGCTGTCGAGCAAAGCAAAAGCTAGATTTATTTTTACAGTTTTCTTCTGAAGAAAAGGTTCATTTAAAGCTGAGATCAGGCTTAGTGTTGCTCTTAATTCACCGTTTGATTTGCTGTTTGTTTCAATTTACCTACCAATGACATCACTTGGTGTACCAGTAAGTTGAAAATCATTTTTTAAAACTATAAATGGAAAGTGAGAAATACTTCCTGGATGAGGGTTAGGGAGATAGATCAGTAGAATAAGCGCTTGCCTGGCAAGCTCAGGGTCCTGAGTTCAATTCCTGGTACCGCAAAAAAAAAAAAAAAAAAAGAAATATTTCCTGGTGACTGGCAAATTGTTCTTTTTTTGTGGTTGTTGTTCTTTTAAATTAAAGCAAGGAAGTATACCAGTACATTAGACGCTGTACACTAATCAGCTATGTTATGCTATTGCACATTTTCATATTTCATTTACTAAATTTTTGCATACAACAGTCTTGATATTTTAAAACCACTAATAACAATTAAACATTGTTTAGTAAATCTCTATATTTATTATAGGTTTTTTTTTTTTGGTCTTTTTGAGACAGGGTCTCACTATGCAGTTCAGGCTGGCCTTGAGCTCACTTTTGTAGCTCAGGCTGGCCTCAAACTCGCACTGATCCTTCTGCCTCACATACAGATTACTCAGAATATATTGTTCACTGTTTCAAGATAGCAACATTTCAGATAGCTTATTCAAGGACAGTTATCTTCCTGTATATTTAAATGTTACTAGTGAACTAGTAATTTTGTGTGTTACTGTAGCTGGTACACTGGTGGAGAAAATCCTGCCATTACCACAGAATTTAATTTTTTAACTTAAATATTTAGTTTCTTCAGTTATTTAAGTACATATTGAGAATTTACTAGGTGCTAAGGTAACTGTCTTTATGTGTGTATGGTTTATACCATTTTTCCCTCCAGTATCCAATTAAATTGTTTTAAAGCATATCACTGCTTCTCCACTCAGTCAATATTTTCCTTGCATAAATTTTAAATTTAGGCAAAATTTAGGACAAATTGAGACCTTACATAGAATTAGTTAATATGTATATTGATTTCATTGTATCCTACCCTTTTTTTGCTTATTGTTGCTAATACTGTTTGTTTTACTCCTACACTTTTAAAACTCTTATGTACAAAATCAGATGACCTTAGTGGCCTTATATTTCATTGTTATATCCTTGTCAATTTTTGTGTGGAGTTAGCCCAGTAAATAAAAAGACTGCCTCCTTGCTTTGAGGGATGAGCTGCAGGACTCAGTTTTATTTACCAAGAATGTTTCTAGATATTTTCATATGTAGTTTTGAACAGTGAATTGCAGATTTAATTTTTAAATGGATTTTAAATATTAACTATTTGTATTAAATGCCATTACAAAATTAGTACCAACTGACATTTTATGAATTTTTATTGAAGAATATCATAAAGATAAGTGCAATTTGCCATAAAGTAATGGGAATTTCAAAATGCGTAGAAAGTCATCTCACTATACTTGTTATTCGTTCTTGTTAGTGATAAAATTATCTTTAATAGGAAACAAATTTTAGAGGAAAAATACCAAGAGATATTATATGAATGTTTTATAAGTTTTAAACTGTCAAAGTGATTTCATGTTTAGGAAAAATTACTTTCAAGATGACAAACATTGATGAGTTAAGGATGCTGGTTTTGAGGTAAGAACCATAGTCATCAGATGATTTACTAATCTGTAAATATGTTTTGTTAAAATAAGTACCTTAATCAAATTTGCAATAGTGTTTATGAAGCTTACGCAACACATTTGGTCCACTTTTGTTAAGAGTTCAGAAATGAAATGTCTTTATTCATTTTGGCCTATTCTTGTTTTTGCAAATAAGCTTTAACACCAGGTGTGGTGGTGTTAAAAAAAATTCCAGCACTTGGAAGGTTGAGGCAGGAGAGTCATCCTCAGTTATATGAGGCCAGCATATACTGCATAGTGAGACCCTGTCTCAAACAGAATGAGGTTTATCCTTTTATTAATCTTTTAGACCTATAATTAAGAATTTTCTTTACATTTATCAATTTTTTTGATCCATGCTGTTATAGCCCCATGACTTAACTATGTTTGGTTTTGTGTACCTTATATGTTTCTAAGTCAGAGTAAGCAGTTAACATGTTATACAAATTTCACTGAGCCAAGCATAGGGTAGGACCTTCAGTGAAATGTATTTCTGAAATATGATTTTAGTATAAAGTTATTTAAGGTCATAAATCTTCATGATAGCTTAATCTTCATGGAACCTGCACATATGCTGGATCTGAACCAAAAAGTTAAAACTATACATGCATTTTAATACCAAATTGTTCTAGACAAACATCAGTTCAAAAGTGGTTTTAATACAAAATTTATTAAAAACTTAAGAGTTCTACAGTTGGTATGAGAAGCTTATCATACTCATTTTAGCTGAAATTTCACATCAACTTATCAAAGCATCTGTTTTGTATTAGTATTGTTATGTATCATACAGTGTGAAATTAATTTAGGGTTTTTTAGCATTTTGTGTTTAAAATATTCAGAATAAAAATCTGAGTACATTACATTTTCTGTGTGTGCTTTGTGTGCTGAGTTATCTTGAAAATACATTTCTTCCTGTGAATAGGCAAAAAGTGCTTTTTTTAAAAAAAGAAATCTAGGGGCCCGGCGGGATGGCTCAGTGTTCTAAAGCGTCTGCTTGGGAAAGCTTGGGTGGCTTCAGGGACTGCGGTTCGATCCCCGGCACCACATGCTGCGCCAGCCCTGCCCTCTGTGTGGGCTGAGCCAGCCATAAAAATGAGTGAATAAACAAATAAAGGTTCTGAAACAAGAAAAAAAAAAATAAATAAAATTTAAAAATTCCTTAAAAAAAAAGAAATCTATAGTTCAAGTATTCCTTTATTTCCATCTTAGAAAAATGAAAAAAGGAATGTTAGAAATTTCTGATTTTAGAGGAGGCACCAGGATGTTTTAGAGATTTGATACTAGTTTTGAAAAGGTACTCAAGGGAAGAAACTATATAAAAAATGTTAAACATGGATAAAGTTAGGAGAAATTTCTTTCCTAGTAGATCTAAATGTGGTATATTTAGACTATGATTGTTGTTGATCTGTTGGAGCATATTTTCTTTTTAAAGAATTTTTTATTTTATTTATTTATTTTTTTCTTGTTTCACAACCTTTGTTTGTTTATTCACTCATTTTTATGGCTGGCTCAGCCTGCCCGGAGGGCAGGGCTGACACAGCATGTGGAGCAGGGAATCAAACTGTGGTCCTTGAAGCCGCCCAAGCTTTCCCAAGCGGGGCTTTAGACCACTAAGCCATCCTGCCGGGCCATGTTTTCTAATCTGATGTTTCAGATACAGTTAAATAATAAATATGAAGCAACAATTGCTTCTCTTCACAGCTTTCCTGCAATATTATGACGAGTGACCAACTTTTACAGAGTAATTCTAAGAACAAGTTACTCCTTAAAAACATAACTGTTCCCAGCCAAAAAAAAAATCATAAACTTTCAATGACCAGCACTCGGGAGGCTGAGGCAGGAGGATCAGTGTGAGTTCAAGACCAGCCTGGGCTACAAAAGTGAGCTCAAGGCCAGCCTCAACTGCATAGTAAGACCCTGTCTCAAAAACAAAACAAAACAAAACAAAAAAAACAACTTTCAATGAAATCTTTCATTCTAGCCAAAAAAAAAAAAAAAAAATTTTAACTGTTAAGTCTTGCCATTTCATTTTTTCTATATATTTAAAGGAGATGTGCTTAAAATTGTATGCAGAATATAAAAGGAAAGATACTTGACAGCATTGTGTACAAAATTAAAGGGGGAGACATTGTATGAAAAAAATAAAAATCTAAAACTCAAGGACTATGTCATTCTGAAATGCTTTAATAAAATTTAGCATTTCTTACTGCTTCCCTTTATTTTCTGTGTTTAGATTTTAGTATTGTAATGTTATGAAATCTGTTTAAGAGAGCATTACTAAATTTTTTTTTCAGAGTGTTATACCAGGTCCTTTCAGATACATACATTCTGGCTTTATTAAAACATTAGCTATGCACAAAATTTGCTAGAGAATAACATAAACATCTCTTTGAATTATGCAGCCAAAGCTGTTCACCCCTAAATTTTCAATGGAACACTACATACCCTAAAATGGTAATTGTATTACTACCAGCAGGGGGCGATAAGTGAGCCTTGAAAGGTAGGCATCTAAAAGAACACATGACTTCCTGTTTTGAATTTAACTGCTGTTGCAGCTCTTTCTGAGTTTCATCTCTTGAGAAGCAGTCAGATAGACGACTACCATTGTACTAAATGTGGATAAAGTAACAGTTTTAACTGACAAAATTATCATGTACAAAGCAAATTGAAAATAATATACATCTGTTCAAATTAAGGACTGCTCAAGGAAGGACATTTGACCTCAAAGATAGTTATTTTAAAATCATTTGTTAAAGCTAAGCAAGTAAAACATAATTCATGAAAACAAGAAGATACCGATTTTTACTATGGGCGATGAAATGTGAATTAGAACAAAGAAGAATTTATCAACTATTAGCCAAGGGAAATTTAAATAGAAATTTAAAAGTGTAAATATTTCATCTTATAATCTAAGATGGAGGAAAAGAAAAAAAAAAAAAACATGAAAAATTGCTACCCAGATGTAGCAGTGGGCATTTCTTAGTAATTCCACATTTATTTAAAGTTTAAATTGAGGGGCTGGGGAGATAGCTCAGGAGAATAAAACTTGCCTGGGAAGCACAACGTCCTGAGTTCAGTCCCCAGTACCACAAAAATAAAATAAAATAAAATAATAAAGTTTAAATTGAGTTCTCAATAGGCACATTTAAGGATTACAAAGTAGTACAAATAGATTGAATTTAAATGGCTTATATATGCTAAATCTAAGAAATGGTTAAATATAGAAAATTATTACAGTGAATAGTTATAGTGATTTTTTTTCTAAAGGTTTCCACTATTTCTTATAGATAAAAATGTACAAATTTGTGACATGTTTGGAGGAGTCCAGTTTCCTAATGCTAACTCATTCAGTTCATTTAGGAATCTCAGAAAGCTAATATAATGGATACACCCTGAGTAGACAGTTACGATCTACTTGCTATTTGAAGTAGCATTATAAGATCTGAGTGTTACCTAGCAGCTTCAAAATAAAACATTGAAAGATATATTTTAAAGTTATAATATGCTGAATCATAGCCTCAGTATTTGTTCATTTTATGGAAACACTTCAAAACAGAACAAATTTAGACATGTTTTAGCCATGTCCATTTATTTGTGTTTAGCAATTTAAAAAATACATTTTCACAGTTCATAAACTGCATCTTAATTTTGTGCTAGAGAAAATGCTTAACTTCATTAGTAATAGCCATAAAAATTCAGTAACCACTGAATCCAAGAAAACGTTGCCTAGAAGCAATTCAATTAGTGAGTACTAGAAGGTAGACTCCTAGAAGGCTTTCTGTAGGTCAGTTCTTTCTATTAAATGTACTTATATTTAATGTTTGTGTTTGGTATCAGTTTTAATCATAGCAATGATATCCAAGATAAAATTCATCACATATGACAACTAAGAAATTTTAAAGCCGAAAAAAAAGCAAAATAACACATTTTTGTTTGTGTTTCCTTTACATACAAGTTGTGATAAATATATAGCCTATTACTTGCATAAACCTAATTTTTCAAAATTGTGTTTTACATTTTATTTATGTCTCCATCCATGGAAAAGTGGCTCTAATGACCTTTAAAATTTATATTAATAAAGCCACAGTAGTTTTATGTTGAACCATTCCTTATTGAAAAGTATAATTCCTTATTGATGAATTAATGTACATGAAGAAGTTCAACTGAAGCTAATAATTTTGTCGTTGAGGTCAGCATTTCTGAGTCCTAACGTAACCTAGTTTTTGCTTAATTAAGACTGGCTAAAACAAATTTATCACCAAAGGAAGGAAAATCATACCTTGGCTTGTTCTAGGGAAGAAGGAAGCCAGCATTAGGAAAAGAAAGTGGCATCCAGGAACAAAATCAAGAAGCTAGAGTTCTTTACCCCTAAAAAGTTAAATACAGAAATTTATATACACTCATGAATATTGTTTTAAACATTCTTTATATACTTATTTTTTCTCTTTGAAAACAACATCAAAACCCAAATCTTTTTTAAACATGTTTCTAATTTATCAGTTCACTACTCTGAAGCCAGGCATGGTGGTGCACATCTTTACTCCCAGCACTTGGGAGGCTGAGGAATAAGGATTGAACCAAATTTGAGGCCAGCATGGTTTAAATAGTGAGTTCTAGGCAATCTTGGGCATAGGCCACTGCAAGAAATATTAAAAAAAAAAATCTGAAAATTTTTGAATGTCCACTCTGGCTAGGAGTTCAGAATTGATAATGACATGCTTAATATATGTTAATCTTTGATTTTAATTCTACAGTATTACTGTAAAAACATACTTGTAGAACAGGTACTAACTTAAAGGATGCTGACTAGAAAACTAGTCTGAAAATCATTTTGACCATAGTACATTTATTCGAGACAAAAAGTTATATATGCCTCTGAATAGGTAAGTCTCAAATTCTCTATATTTTTAGGAATATGCTGCATTAATGCTAAGTAGGCATACGTGGCAACCAGGTTTTAGTTTAGTGCTGGCCCTGACATGCTGAGATGGGTAGTTGAGATTGGATGTGGTGGTGTGTGCCTATAATCCCAGCACTTGGGAGGCTGAAAACAGAAGGATCACTACACGTCTGATGTGTGTAGTGAGATCCTGTAGACCTTATACTAAATACATTAAAAAAAAAAAAAAACAAACCAAGAATATATAATGTTATTACTGTAAACTAATGGGTCACTGAGTATGTGCCCAGCATCCATATACTGGAATCATGAGTATAAAATTAATAACCTGGTCTTTTTCATCATAACTCATTATCCAAAAGACTAAGTGAATTATACTTAAAACAGTATGATGGATTGGGCCTGGTGGCTCACGCCTATAATCCCAGCACTCGGGAGGCTGAGGCAGGAGGATTGGTGCGAGTTCGAGACCAGCCTGGGCTACAAAAGTGAGCTCAAGGCCAGTCTGAACTGCACAGCGAGACCCTGTCTCAAAAAGACAAAAAACCAAACAAACAAAAAAACAGTATGATAGGTAAGCGATAATAAATTGTATTGAGAGAGATGTTAGAGCACCAAAGATACAAGTTTTGGTAAAAACTTCATGAGAGAGATAAATTTGATTATTAGTGTAGAAAGCTTCCCAAGCAGATAACAGGGAGTTAGGAGAGAAATTAGCCATTTTACAGCTAGGGAAGAATACATAAAAAGATCTACTTATATTAAAAAGTTTGTTTTATAATCTGGAAGTCAGTTTGGATGAAGTGGAAATTAGGCTAGGATGTGTACTCCAATCTAAAAGAAATTGGATTTTTACTTCCAGATACATAAATATAAAACATTTGCATTTTAGACTAACACCAAATTAATCTGAAAAGGAATCTCTTACATTGCCAAAAAGATTATATGTAATGAAAATGTGATGAAACTGGAAATTTCATGTAGTCAAAATACATAATTAATTGCTAAAAATCTTCATACTTTTCCTTCATACTGAGCTAAACCGCTAGGCCCTCACCCCTTTTTGAGACACTCATACTGAACTACATTCCTGGTCATGCTTTTGTTTTTATTTTGGGACAGAGTCTTACTCACTTTCCTGAATTGCCCAGAGTATGTTCGAACTTGCCATCCTCCAGCCTCAGCATCCCAGAGTTCCGAGATTACATAGGATTCTTAACCACAGCTGGCCTACACATACCTTTGGACGCAGTACTTTCTCATCTGAACTCTTGATGTGGCTCTATTGCTTTTGTAAGTGCAAATAAAATAGAGGAACTTGGCCAACTGAATGAACAATAGAACATAAAAATGGAGAGAAAGGTGAATCAATAAGAAAACTTATTTAGTTGTTCAAGTGAGATAGGAGGGAAGGGGTATGGAAGCAAGGATAAAGGGTTAGGGGTAGATTTAAAAGATAAAAGTAGCATTAAACACTTCAGCCAAGTAAGGTATGGGAAAGTTAAGCATTACTGACAACTTGTGCTTAGCTCCCTAGATGAACACTGGTGTCCTTGAGAAGTAGATAGACTTTGAGCATGGATGAGTAGACTAGATTGAGTTCTGGATAAGATAAACTGAGATTCCTACTTAGAGATGTCAGTTTAGGTAGCTGGGGAGATGTGTCAATATTCAGGAAACAGATAAAGATGAGAGAAACCATAGGTGGTCAATAAAGCCACAGCTGAGTACAGGAAAAATCTGTCAGAACCTAAGCCAGATGAAGTAGCATAGGATTGTAATCCCAGCACTCAGCAGGATGAGACAAGAGGAATGCCAGGAGTTCAAGGCCAGTTTGAGATACACAGTGAGTTCAAGACCAGCCTGACCTATATAACAAGACTCAAAAAACAAAAAAGGGAGAGAAGCCAAAGAACTGTAAAAAACAAGCCACCAAACTTTGCCATGGTTTAGCAATGACCACTTTCTCCCTGAAACAGTTGAGAGGTTTTTAAAAATACATGTTTAGTCAATAGATGTTGTACTTTAAAATCAATATCCTATAAAAATCCAATCCTGGGGATTATCCATTTACTATATCTTTTGCACGTTACTTGAATATAAGTGCCTAAGAAGATAGAAGTTGATTTCCTATGAGAATAAGAGAAAAAGTTAATGACATTTGATTTTTTAAGTGATAAATTCTTCTCAGTATTAAATAATAGTATAAAATTTAGTTACAGCTTCCAAACTTTATTTTTATTTTTTGGCAGGACCAGGGTTTGAACTGATGACCTCACACTTGCCAGGCAGGAACTTGTGCCATGGAGCTATCTCCCTGGCTCCCAGCTTCCAAACTTTTAAAGTAGATTTTGTCTGTTTTACTTCCAAAATGCCACGCCAATCCAGCCCACACACCTACTGAACTATTCCTGCTGCTTTGCTTTTACCACTCCTTAACCCATTTTTCTTACTACAGGTCCTCAGAATACATTGTGCCTACATATTCTGGTTTTTTGGGGAGGGCCAAGGGGAGGAACAAAGAATTAAGTTGTGACATATACGTGTACCAAGTCCCTCTGATGAATGTATTCTTTATTGAAAATATGTACTGATAAAAGTTAAATAAATATTAAAAAGTACATCAGGGGCAATCTCATAATCTTGGTTTTCCCAGTTAGCTAATGGTAAAACAAATCAGCTAAGATAATGGAGGTAAAGATTTCACATTTCAGAGATTTCCGTATGTTTCAGTCATGAGCTACAACAATTTAAAAAAAAAAAAGTCTCTGGGCCATGCATATTTTAAGGCCTAACAAAAATGGTATTGTGTATTCATTATTCAAAAGTATTTAATTTTATTTACAAAGCATTATTCAAATAGCTTGGTCAGCTTTATTCATATAAAGGTGCAAAGTTACGGGACAAGTACCTAGTCTTCAATTAATTTGAAAGCCATTGAGAAGATATAACAGATCAAGAGTTGCTCAGGATCCAAAGATTGTTGCTCAACAGGTGTTGTTACGACTAGTCACATGCCAAAGAGCAGGACTTTGTCTCCCATCATTCATACGAGTTAAAATAGATTAATGACTTACATATAAAAGTAAATCCTATAAAACCCAGAAGAAAATATGGAAGTAAACTTTTATGACCATGGATTTTTCCAAGGACTCTTGGAGGTTAAAACAAGCACAGCCACTCAAAACTTAAACCAAAGACACAAGCTGAAACCCTATACATGACTTACAGAAATGTAAAATGGTATAGCCACTTTTGAAAATAGTAGTTCATCCGGGCTGGTGAGGTAGCCTAGTGGTCTAAAGCACCTTCTTAGACAAGCTTAGGTAACTACAGGGACTATGGTTCCATTCCCGGCACCACACGCTGCACCAGCCCCACCCCAAGGGCAGGCTGAGCTGGCTCTAAAGTTAAAAACAAACAAAAAACAGGCTGAGTGTGGTGTTCCATGCCTGTCATCCCAGCTCTTGGGAGGCTGAGACAGGAGGATCTCTGAGTTAGAGACCAGCCTAGGCTACAAAAGTAAGCTCAAGGCTACCCTGAATGGCATAGGGAGACCCTGTCTCAAAAAAAAAAAAAAAAAAAAAAAAAAAAAAAAAAAAAAAAAAAAAAAAAAAAAAAAAAAAAAAGTACATCAAATGATTGAACATTTAGTTACCATGTGATCTAGCAATTCTATTCCTAGGTAGATAAACAAGAGGAATGAAAATATGTCCATACAGAGATCTGTGCAAAATGTTCATTGCAGCATTATTCACAACCACCAAAAGGTGGCAACAACCCAGATGTCTGTCAGTTGACAAGGACATGAACAAAAAGTGGTATGTTCATACCATGCTATATTGTTTAGCCATTAAAAAAATTGAGAGGTACTGATAATTTGTTGTAATAGGAATGACTCCTGAAATAATTATAGAAGCCAGTCACAAGAGACTATATATAGTTCCATTCATATTAACTAGCAGAAGAAAACTGAATAGAATATAGAATTCTATGTAGACAAAAAGCAGACTAAGTAGGTTTAAAACAAGATAAGGTGGGCTGGGGTGGGGCTGAGGCTTGGGAGATAGCTTGATGGCATAAGCACCTGCCTAGCAAGCTCATGGTCCTGAATTTAATTCCCAGTACTGCATGCCATGCCAACCCCAAAACCAGGCATGATGCATATGCATGTAATCTGAGACAGAAGGATCACTATGAGTCTGTATGCAAAATATAAAATTAATAGAAAACGATGGGGGTAAGGCTACAGAGATTCTGAGGTGATGAAAATGTTCTAAAGTTCACTGTGATCATATCCATGAAAATACTAAAAACTTTCCAGCACTTGGGAGGCTGAGGCAGGAGGATTGATGTGAGTTCAAGACCAGCCTGGGCTACAAAAGTGAGCTTGAAAGCCAGCCTGAACTGCATAGTGAGACTCTGTCTCAAAAGACCAAAAAAAAAAAAAAAAAAAGAAAAAAGAAAAAAGAGAAAATACTAAAAACCATACACTGCACTTTAAATAGGTGAAGTGAGCTGACTTTTGTGTATATACCTATACGCCAAGCCCTCTAGGAAGATGAGGCAAGATTGCAAGTTTGAGCCCAGCCTGTGCAGTTTATGAATGTAGGGAAATCCTGTCTCAAAATAAGAATTAGAAAAGGGCTGCAGATTCAGCTCAATGCAAAAGGCTCAATGCAATTACTACTACTGGGATGCAGAGGTAAGTTGTACAGTGTATGGATTCTATCATAGTAAAACTGTTAAACTCAAAACTGAACAAAAACAGGAATTGTACATAAATACAGTCTATCTCAGTTTTTGATCCAGATTTGCAATACTAGAAGTGGCTTTCAGATTTGATTTCCCTAACAAGACTGATGCTTAGAAAATTCACACATCACGGGTCTGGCAGGATGGCTCAGTGGTCTGAAGTGCCTGCTTAGGAAAGCTTAGGTGGCTGCAAGGACCGCGGTTTGATCCCCGGCACCACATGATGCGCCAGCCCTGCCCTCAGGGCAGGCTGAGCCGGCCATAAAAATAAATAAACAAACAAAAGTTCTGAAACAAGAAAAAAAAATAAAATAAAAGATGCTTAAAAAAAACGAAAAGAAAATTGACACATCACTCTGAAGTCAGTTGCAGAAACTTAAAAGTATAAGCAATGCTAATGAAAATCTGTGAATTTCTTTTGAAATTCTGATTTCATTTTTATCAAATAGTTGAGCATTTCTTTAAATTCTGTGATTCTATTTAGCACAGGGCAGGTCTAGAATGAGTATGAATGCACATGCCAGCTAATGCCTATCCACTCCTCTCTTCTTGTTTATATACAGCATTATAAACTGTAATTCTTTCACAAATGCATCAATTTATTTTTTCTCTTCAGCCTCAAGGTCAGGGTATGCAGATATCTTGCTTGCAATATCTAACAGAAAATATAGTCATGTTAGCTATTTGCCATCGAACAAAGTTTGATACTTAGTTACCAAAAAAGGTTTAGACCTTAAGTAAAACAACCGTAGTGTTCTTCAACGGGTTTCCCAATTGGATGTGTTTTCTTAAAAAAAAAAAAAAAGTTTAAAAGTATAATAACGTGGAAGGAAATAAGCACATAATCTGATATTTAAAAATCAGAAAAAAATACATTATAATGTCAATTTTGTTACTTAAAAACAAGCTAGGAACAGGCTGGGAGGTAGCTCTGTGGCACAAGTGCCTGCCTGGCACGTGTAAAGTCATGAGTTCAAACCCCAGTCCTGAAAAAAAAAAAAACTAGGAAGAACTACACCAAAATGGACTACCTGATTGGGTGTGGTACACATGCCTGTAATCCCAGCACTTGGAAGACTGAGGCAGGAGGATGGCTGTAGTTCAAGGGCAGCTTATGTTTCAAAGTGAGCTCAAGGCTAGCCTGAGCTGCATAGTGAAACCTATTTCAAAAGAACAAAACAGGGCTGAGGCAATAGCTCAGCAGGCATAAGATCCTGTCTGGCAACACAAGGTCCTGAGTTCAATCCCTAGTACAATAAAAAATTAATAATCTCCCCCCCCCAAAAAAAAAAAGAAATCTCTGAAGGGTAAGCTTAACATTAGTCTGTTTTCCCCTCATGCTTCCTTTTTTTAAAGAATGTATTTGGTTGTTGCAGGGTCTCACTGCACAGCTTGAACTTTTGGCAATCCTGCTTTCAGCCACCCCAGCTCAGATTACAGGCTACTATGCCAGGGGCTGGACAGCTCAGCCTTTCCTGGAATGTAGTGCCAGGGATTGAACCACTGTCCCATGCTTGCCTAAGGTTGCCTAAACAGGAGCTTTAGACTGCGGAACTATCTATGGGGTCCCACAACCTTTTTTTTTTTTTTTTTTGTATTTAGTACTGTGTACAGGGCCTACAGGATCTTATCACATAGATTGGATTCGTAGTGATCCTCCTGTTTACAGCCTCCCAGGCACTGGGATTACAGGTGTATGCTACCATGTCCGATCTCAATTGCCGTCTTGGCTTGCCCCGGGGGTGAGGCCAGCATAGCACGCTGGGCAATCAAATCCCTGGCCCTTGTGTCTGCCTAAGCAGGTGCTTTAATTTGCTGAGCTATCTGGCCAGCTCCCTCATACTTTTTTTTTTGTACACTAACTTTTTATAGTTAAGCAAGAACAACCAACCATAAGATACACACTTTCAAAGTTACTAAGAATCATTCTAAAATGTTGGTGAATCCAAACACATCATTTCAGCAAACTTTGATGAAATTAAATATTTCCATATCTTAGAATCTATGTAGAACTTAAAGTAAATAGAATTATCCAGTTTATTTTATGTGAGTAATAGAACCTAATGAGTAAAATATAGCCCAGATTCCTAAAATAGAGAAAAAAAATTCTCAATTAAATACTAAACATTGAAATCCAATAGTAAATAATCCGCCATAATAGCTATGTTCATAACAGCACTGCAAAGATGAGAATCCATTAATATAATATGTAACATATCAAGTCAATTAAATCAGAGAACACAGTGAATGTTTTCAACAGATACAATGTTTTCAACACCTGTCTCATATAAAATCTGGAAAGAGAATGGAATATTAATAAAAAGTGTTATGAAAACAATATTTGAAAAAAATAATATTTGGAAAAAACCTTGTAAGTGTCTCATCATCTACCAAAAGGTCACTTATTTTAAAGAATTACAGTTAAAAATTAAGCACTTAAAATCTAAAAAAAATACAAGGGATGTCTACAAGATTTCTGAACAAGGATTTAAAAGCATAAAATTGTAGAACATTTAAAGGAGAAAACAGATAAATTAACTTAGAGTATTCAGAATTTTAGATTAATAGGAATTGGGCGTGGCGGCATACCCCTGCAATCCCAGCACTCTGGAGGTTGAGACATGAGGATTATTACTAGTTTGAGATCAGCCTGGGGGGCTAAAAAAGTCAGTCCAAGGCCAACCTGAACTGCATTCTGAGACCCTGGCTCAAAAAAAAAAAAAAAAATAGTGTAGATTTACAATCTAACTTTTCTTGAATTATTAATCAAGTATAATCCAATTCTAAATAAAAATTTTGTTCTAGTGACACAAGCAAGTGATCTTTATAGTTTGTAAGTAACAAATCAGAGTCTTCACTTGTGCTTTGGCAGTTCATGTAGGACCTTACACACACACACACACACACACACACGTCATGTGCTTCACAAAACCATTTCCATCAGTGATAGACTACATATACATTGGTGGTCCCATAAGATTATGATGAAGCTAAAAATTTCCCATTGCCTAGGTACTGTATTATTACAGTGTTTATGTATGTTCAGATATAAAACATCTCTGTTTTAACTTTCAGCAGCATTCAGTGCAGTAATATGCTGCGTAGGTTTGCAGAATGTGAGCAATAGTCTGTATGTATCATAGAGCCTAGATGTGTACTAGCCTGTGAGCATGTAGGTGACCTAAGTATATTCTGTGACGTTTGCACAATGACAAAATTGTCTAATGAAGCATTTTCACATATCCCTATACTTCAGCAATGAAAAACTGTTAGTATATTAGTGTATTTCATTCTTTCAGACAAGTCTGTTCCTTTAACTATTCTTATGGTTTTAGCAATGACATAGTGCTTAGCTAGGCATTCTATAAATATTTGTTGAATTAATGATAACCCCACTCCCAGTGTTCACATTTCAATTAAGAACTAGGAGTTTCTGATGTTTCTTTTGTTCCATGTAACTATCAGGACAAGAAACAATTGATAACTTGGAATTATACTAATGATAAAACTCAGATTATACTTTAAGGTAGGGTTTACTGGCATTACACATTTTAGCAAATCATTTTTTTTTTTTTTTTTTTTGTGGACAGGTTGACAATATGATTTCTTAGTTACTTTTTTGTTGCTGGGACAAAATACTCAATACCCACAAATTAAAGGGAAAAAAGGTTTGATTTTTAGCTCACAGTGTGTATAGACTTCCATGTATACTCAGCTGTGTCCAAGGCAGGGAGGCATGACAGAGGAGAAACAGTCCATGGTAGAGAAGGCAGCAGGCAGCAATCAGCCTGCCCCCTGCCTTACATCGTACCCAGGCTCTGGACTGATTGATTGGTACCACCTACATACAGGGTAGGAGTTCCTACTATCCACATTCAAGTGTGCTAAACCAACCAGTAGACTAATTTAGTGATCACTCACCTTTAATCAATATTGACACACCCTTCCCATTCATGAAGCCTAGATCATGAGTACCCTCTGAAGTACTACTATTGAGTCTTATCTAATACACTCTGAAAAGCCCTGCCTATGAGCCCATGTGGTTTGGGGGAACCATCTAGATATAAGTCATAACAATGATATTGTTTCTACCAGTTTTTTGTTTTTGGAGGAACCAGGGATCAAACTCAGGACCTTGCACTTGCCAGGCAGGCAGTTGTGCCCCTGAGGTATCTCTCCAGCCCCTCTACCAAATGTATTTTAACATAAATGAACTTGATCAAGTTACTACACTGTTATTCCTAAATTCATAGAACATTCATTATTCTTGCAAAATGGTCGTGAAATCAAGACTTCTTTGGCCGTATTTCCCTTTTACAGGTTTATGTGTATCAACATATTAAAAGCACTGAAAAGAGCTCACAGCCACAGCACATATACGAAAAGCTCTGAAAAAATTCCTTAACAGAGAAATATGCTAATTTTTTCATTTTTGATCATGAAATAAATGCTTCTGTTGCATAATCTTTATTAATATCCTATAGAAGTGCTGTAGAAAGCCATATTTCCTAAGTCTACGTTGAATTGATTCAAATATTTTAGACATGCAGTACAGTTACATTGTTCAAAAATTTTTGGTTTTTTTGTATTTTAGGGAAGGGTCTACATGGTGTTCAGAGTCTCACTACTAGATGGGATTCAGTGATCCACCTGTTTATAGCTTCTCAAGAGCTGGGATTATGTGGGGGGAGGGGCACTGCCATGCTGTCTCAGTTGCTGTCTCAGCTTGCCCCAGCACCCCCTAGTATGCCCCAGGGGTGGGGCCAGCATGGAAGGCCCAGGGATCTGATCAAACTCCTGGCCCCTACACCTGCTTACAGGTGCTTCAATCCACCGAGCTATTTGGCTGGCCCACAGTGTTTGCAATTTATTTTCTAACTAAACAAAATAAACACACGTTTAAAACAGGCCCACATTCTTTTAACTACATATTCTTTGACTGAATGCTGTTTGCATCTTTATTACGAAGAAGTCCATTTTTATAAGCCAACACATTTAACATTTTCAACAGTTTTAACAATTTAAATCTTTTAACATTTAAGTTTTTTTCTTGTAGCAATATTTATTTTTAAATTTTTATTCTAAAAGTATTTCTGGAAATATAACAGGTGTATTCAGGCAAAATCAGTAAGACTTTAAAAACTTGAAGTGCCAGTTGTTTTTTTTTTTTTTTTTTTTTTTAATGTATTTGGTACAGGGTCTGCAGGATCTACAGTGTCTCAGTAGGTAGGTGGGACTCATAGTGATTCTCCTGTTTTGAGCCTCCCAAATGGTGGTATTACAGGCACACGCCACCACACCCAGTCTCAATCACTCTGTCAGCACATCCTATTAGTGGGGCTGGCAGTGTACACAGGAGATTGAACCCAGGCCCCTGAGCTCTGCCTACGCAGATGCTTTAGTCCACTGAGCTATCTGGCCGGCCCTGTGAAGTGTCAAAGGGCCAGCCTTTTCATAGAAGACATACATACAATAGTGCAAAAACAGGTCAAATCTTGTCCCAGAAGCAAATTTTTACATCTAGACTTTTGTTAATTTTAGATTTTATTTTCATTATATTATTATGTATATGTATAATTTCATCAAATATGATTTTGAAAATGTAGATTTAACTAGGTGATAGGACATGGGATGGTAATCAGGAGTCTTAACATGTAGAAACTTACTTGTACTACAAGGAACTGTGTAATGTAAAAGGAATTACCCTTCTGTAATGTACTTTATTTTCTTTTTTGTCTATCTTCATTTTCTAACACTTCTATAATAAAGACAAATAAAAAGAATAATAAAAAGTATCAGGTTTTAGTTTATCTCCAGTATGCTCCCTTTATCCACCTTATTCTTTTTTTTTTAACCTCTAGTTAATCTGTGCCTTCATGTTTTACTAAGGACTCCCATTTTTTCTTATCACCGCTAGAGTAAAATATTCAGTGTCCTTTTCCCCAGCCTGACACTCCCTCTTCTGCTACCTTCTGACTCACAAATGAACTTTGATCAATTATAAGCAGAATTCACATTCTTTTCAATTAGTTTATTATAGTGATATGCGGCTGAATAGACTGGAGCGAAACATTGGTTGGCATGAGTACACAAATACAATCAATAAACCATACAACATAAGCTAACAATATCCTGGATGTTTAATGAAGGTTTCATTAATTTAATGAAGGTTTCATTTAATGAAGGTGAAAAGTAATAGAAATACCATCAAATAACTATTATTTGTATTGTGTTAATAGATACATTTATTAGCTATTTTCCTCAGAGTCTCTGTAGTCCATTTTTTTCAATTAAATCAATATTTTATTACAAGGGCTGAGATTAAAAGAGCTCCTTCAGTCACTGTTAAAGTCTAAAGCAGTGGTTCTCAACCTTTCTAATGCCGTGACCCCGCAATACAGTTCCTCATGTTGTGGTAACCCCAAACCAAAAAATAATTTTGGTGGCTACTTCAAAACTGTAATTTTGCTACAGTTATGATTCAGAATATAAATACCTGATATGCAATATGTATTCTCATTGCTACAAATCAAACATAATTTAAACACAGAGATTAATCACAAAAACAATATTTAATTATATGTTGAGAAATATTTATTACTAATTCCAATAAATAGCATTTCACCATGGCATAGTGTTTTGGTCTTTCAACCCGCAGCCCACAGGTTGAGAACTGCTGGTCTAAAGATTTGTCGTACCCAAGAAAGGCACCTTTTACACATATTTAGGCAAGACTTTCCTTTTTAGTACGTTGTCTACTCCTAAACCAGTTCCAGGCTCCTACACTAGTATTTCTGACTTTAGAGGGATTACTTTTAGTAGGGATTAGGCTGCTGGGTAGTGCAAGATTACAGTGCTGAAAAGAGGACCTGAAAACGTTGTCTTTTCATTTACTCAGACAAAGCAGGAAACATTACACATAGTACTTGGGAATTTGGATGGATTTCCCTACCCCAACAAATCACTTAACTTTCTAAAGCCCACTTTCCTCATCTGAAATTAGAAATTATAGTCATATTTAATTAGGATGACTAAGGGCAAGGATTAAATATTTGTAAAGATTCAGTACAGTGTCTGGCATATAATCAATTCATCAAGTAAATGTTTTTTTACTATTAGAAAATTTTAATTCTGGCCTTCATATTAGGTAAACTATCCAAAATAACCCAATGTACATATCAACCTCATAAAACTAATGTAAATTTTTGCAATGATAAAAATTATTTTTAAACTCCTAGAAACCATTTGAATATTAAAAAATTTCCTCTTTAATGTTTCCTTTTCTCTAAGAAACAAAAATTAGCAGTTCACTTTTCAGTTTTTTCTGAAACTCTGTATACTAAAATTAGAAACTAAGAAATATCCTTGGTTTTACTAAGAAATGAATATGCTGCAGCTAAAGTGTTACTTTATATTTACTTCACTACTGAATAAACAAAAATGCTATGTCCAATTTACAAAGAATTTATAGGGAGGGAATAGAAAAGGTTGGATAAATTCTAATAATTCACCAAGTTATCACAAAAATAGTAAGTGTACGACAGTGGGATTGGCTATTGCTTTTTATATGTTCCAGAAAGAAAAAAGTTATGATATTAAGACTTTAATGGGTTTAAAAGAAAAAAAAATTTACAAATTGCCTTCTACATTGGTTAAAAGAGACCATGATAGTCTATTTTTTTGGGTAAGAAAATAGCCTGAAGGTCATCCTTTACATTCTGGCTCTCCCACAAATATGTAACATCACCATGTAAAGTTAAACAAATATGTAGTTGAGTTGCTTCCATTGAAAAGAAACAAATCAAACTACTATATAAATCCTCTAAGAGTCAGCATGAACTATGGAAAAAACGGGGATTTAGGAGTAACATTTTGGGCTCACATTCGCGACTTTTTAACTTCTAGTTTTGTAGTTTTGAACTTCTTGAAATGAAACTCCATTCATTTTTTTTTTCTTTATTGAAAAGTAAATGAGCTGAGGCACGTGCAGTCCAAGCACCCGGCAGCGCTGTGGTCCCTGTGTCCCTGCCCTTGTTCCCTCCCGTTCCGAAAACCCCCAGTTCTCGGTGCGCACTCCAGGGACTCGGCGTCGGGGACGGACCGTACACCTGCGGCGCCCGACTCCTCTCCGCTCCTGCTCCTCCCTCCTCGCTCCCTCTCAAGTTTTTCTCGGTTTTAAACACTGAAAGTTACTACAAAATCAAACAACACTGAGCAATCACACCCTGACTGAGTAACTCCAGGGAAAGCACCCCACGGCCGTAGTGGCGCCGTCTACTCCCAGACTTCGCCGCCCGTGACCACTTCCGAAGCCGCTAATGCTCCCACTCCCCTCCCCGCCCCCGCTCCCCACCGCGGTCCGCGCAGCGAGGTCCTGAACGAAGCATGTCTGCGAACGATCGTTGGAGAACTCCTGCCGAGGGACAGTGCTCGTGTACCTGGAAGAAGCCGCACGAGGAGACGCTCGGCGACACTCGAGAAGTGTGGG
>PVJA010025849.1:0-30291 GCA_004027025.1 Myocastor coypus
CAAATAAACCCTCGGGCTCACCATCTCCGTCATGTGTTTCCTAATTCAGCCATGTCTGCTGTTAACTTTTCTCTCCCAAGTTTCTGCTACAATCATCATCTCAAGTTCTTTCTTGGAATTGTTTTATCTGTGTCTAGGCTCATTTCCTTCTGCTGTATTAGTATCATTTTGGGCCTTGTTATTTATGGTTTGTGTTATGTTTTATGGCTAGTTGTCCCCACAAAGCCACATGAGTCAGGAGGTGGGGACTTCTAGAGTTTGAGACTTGACCCATGATCCCTGGGATTATGGGTTTTTGTACTGATGGGATTATGGGTCTAAGTACTTCTGGGATTATGGGTGTAGCCTAAGGTAGAGGCTGAGGTGGACAGCCTCAATGGAATATAAAGAAAGACAGAGAGACAGACCAGAGCTGCTGCTCTCTGCTCCCCTTTTTGGTCAGTTGCCTCTGTCGTGATTGTTGCTATTCCGCCGCCATGAACTGGATACTCTCTGCCCTGTTCCACTCAGCCTTGGACTCAGCCAAATATGGACTGAAACCTCTAGTAACTGTGAGCTAATAAACCTTTCCTTCATCTTAGGTGTGGGGTATTTGTCCCAGCAATGAGTGAAAAGTGACTAAGACAGTTGTGTCTAGTTGTCCCCACAAAGCCTCAGGCAGTAACTGGAGCAGGATTCTAGACCTTGTGATTAATTCATGATCCAATGCAGGAATTATGGGTGTCAGTGCTGCTGGGATTATGCATGTGAGTGCAAAACCCACCCTTGTGTCGATAGCCTGAATACAATAAAAGGAAGAGAGAGAGGCTTGCTAGCTGCTGCAGCTGCTTCTCCTCCCTTTGCTCTTCGCTGTTTCCCACCTCCATGAACAGCCAGCCACCCTCTGTCATGTGCCACTCTGCCTTGGAGCCAGCCGAGTATGGACTGAAATTTCTATGAGGTGTGAGCTAAATAAACCTTTCCTTCCTAAATTTTGGATGTTGGGTATTTTGTCCCAGCAATGAGAGAAAAATAACTAAGACAGCCTTTCTCAGCTTTATACATCTGCAGTAAACTCCAGTCAAGTAGGAAACAGAACCATAGGTGGGAATTCTCACATCCAGTGGTCCAGTGCCCCTTGCAGGAAAGTGGGGAGGCCACACCTATGACCTGACCCTGCTATTATGCTGCCTTCCTTATCTTGCTACTTCCATTTCCCATGTTGTCCTGGCCTGAGTGAAGTATGCTTCATGGGCAACTGCCTGTGGAAAGTAGGTTCAATCTCCTCCACATAGAGTCCCTTAGAGTCTCTCAGTGAGGCAGGGCACTAGATGGGCATATACATGTCCTTCACCAGCCTGAAAGAGATGAAGCAGAATCCTAAAATCCTTCTAACTGATATTTAGGCCATGGAATAAGATATCTTTGAGTCTATCCTGGTTTGTCTCACAGGAAAAGAGAAAGACACAGCATAGATCATCACCACCATGTCCAAAGTGAGGAGAGAGTAAGAATTCACCAGGATTCCACTGGCTCAGAAAAAATATTTCTAAAGTCTATCTCCTGTCCTCAGTTCTGACTCCAGAGTCACCATCTAACTTGCAGTGACTAATGCTGCTTCCTAGGAACTCTGATGTGGGCCACTGGAAATAGAGATGGAGGAATTTTAGGCTTACAGTAAAGGGTAGCCCTTGTTCCTAGCTTGAGGTGCGATATCAGTCTCTAGTGAATATAGTCATCATGAATTCCAGAGAAACTGACCATCTTTATCTCCACTGGTGGAACCCAAAGTTGCCCAGAATGTTCACCTACAGTATGACAGGCATCCTAGGGAGGCTACCTGTGAAATCGAATTGCCTGAAGACTGACTGTCCTCATACTGAGATATCCTGTCTCTTCTATGCAATCTATTCTATGATAAACCAAGTTCTCTCAGAATTCATACATTGAAACCTTAACCCCCAGCATGACTGTACTTTCTCTCTTTTTTTTTTTTTTTTTTCTTTGTCTTTTTGAGACAGGGTCTTGCTATACAGTTCAGGCTGGCCTTGAGCTCAGTTTTGTAGCCCAGGCTGGTCTCGAACTCTCACCAATCCTCCTGCCTCAGCCTCCCGAGTGCTGGGATTACAGGCATGCGCCACCATGTCCGGCTATGACTGTACTTTCAGATAAGGACTCTAACTAGGAAGAAATTGTTTAAAATGGTAAGATGAGTCTCTAATCCAAAAGGGCTGGTGTTGTAATAAAAAATAAAGCAACCCTGGGAGTGTATGTGCACAGGAAACAGCACCACTTGCAGTGAAGACACTGGAGGAAAGTGACCATCGACATGTCAGGAAGCGACACAGGATATACAAACAACTTGGCTGGCTCTTTGATCTTGGACTTCCCAGTCTCGAAATCTATGGGAAAATACAAACTTCTGTTGTTTCAACAAGCCAGTCTTCAATGTTTTGTTATAGGAGCCCTCGATGACTAATATGACGTCTCTCCATGCTTCCTAAATCTAGTTATTTTTCAGTGATTCTGTTTAAAATGCAAATAAACTGCTATCAGTCACGAATGGCTTTTGGCGCATCAATCTGTCTAAACATTTCCAGTGAGAGAACTGACAGAGAACAGGTTTCATTTGAATAAAGGAAGAGGGAAGGCGGTAGAAGAAAGCCAGAACATGGTGTTAACTGGGGGAACCTTCTCAAATGCAGGCAACAAAGGACAGAGGGGATAAGTAGCTTTCTGTCACCATAAGGCAACAGCTGAGATAATTAACTTATAAAGAGTTATTTTAGCACAGTTTTGGAAGTTTCAGTTCAAAATTGGAAAAGTTCATTGTTTGGGGCCCCTAATACACGCCACACTACAATGACAGGAAATGCATAGCAAACTCTTTACCTTGCAAAATAGAAGAAGTGGCAAGGGTCCCACATCCCCCTTCAAACCACACACCAATGACCTAATGACCTCTCATAAGGCACTCCTCCTAAGAGTCCCATCACCTCTCAATACCCATATTCTGGGGACCAGGCATTTAACACACAGGCCTTTACAGATACCAAAACCATAGCAAGAAGGAACAAGAAAATGAAGTAGTAAAGCCAGGGGAAGGGTGCTCAGTGCTGACAAAGCAGTAGCAAACCAACATTTGTTGCTGTCTCATTAAATATCAAGCACCAAGTTAATGGGTCATCTATTTATTGCTGATAAAGGATATCATGGGAAGTATTAAACCCTCATTTGGCAGGCACAGAAATTGAGGCACAGAGAAGCTAAGTAGTGTATTTGGGTTAGAATTTGACCAACTAAGACCAAAGTCTCTCTAAGACCTAATTTAAAAAAAAAAAAAAAAAACATTTTAATGAAATACATTTTTGCATTATAAAATGTTTAAAATTTTAAGTATACAGTTCAGTGATTCACCAGTAAGTTTACAGAGCTGTAGAACTCAATATAATACTAAGTCCCATCTCAAAAAGATCCCCCATGCAGGATCCAAATCTGAACCTTGATAAACCTCACCACTTGCCACACAATGGCAAGAGACACGGCAGGGCAGAGACATTGGTAAGAGGCAACCAGGAGCTCTCATAGATGGCAGCACAAGTCCAAATTGGTACTATATTTGGCTGTACAAACTTTAAATAAAAATTCTCAGATCAGCCAAGCGTGGTGGCGCATGCCTATAATCCCTGCACTTGGGAGGCTGAGGCAGGAGGATCAGAGTGAATTCGAGACTAGCCTGGGCTACAAAGTGAGCTCAAGGCCAGCCTGAACTACAAAGTGAGACCCTGTCTCAAAAAGAGAAACAAAAATTCTCAGACTAGGGGCCCAACAGTTCTTGTGGACATATGTCCCAGAGACCCTTCCGTCTGACAGAGTTCCATGCAGAAGTACCACTACAACTTTGACGGTAGAATTAAACCTTGAAACAACTCAAACGTCTACCAATGCCAGGGGATAAGCAAGTTGCAGTGCATTCGCATGATGCAATGCACTTAAATAGCCATGAAGTGAATAAGCTACAACTACAGGAATCCACATAAGTATATCCACAAACAGAATATTGAGTCTAAAAAAGGAAACTGGCAAGTACTCAGTACAATAAAACACTATTTGTGTCAAGTTTTAAAATCATAAACAGCATAAGTTTTTGTTGATAAGTTTTCTATTTCCATTTTATTCTTTTTAACAAAAAAAGTAAAGCAATTATGGTCTAATAATGAAATGTTGTTAAAACATACAATGATATTTTAAGAATTGAAAAGTGTTTTATGTCACATATTTCAAAAGCACAAGAGTCCACCACTGTTGAGTTCATTAATTCAGAGCAGAAATTTTTTTATGTGTATGTATGTGGTACTGGGGAGGGAGCCCCAGGCCTTTGCACTGAGCTATGTTTCAGCATGGTAACATTATTTTGATTTTGCTTCAGGGTCTCACTGAGTTGCTCAGGCTGGGCTTGAACTTCTATCGCCTTGCCTCAGACTCACAGAGTCCTGGGATTACAGCTGTGCACTCAAGAACCTGGCTTGTTAAAGTTCTTGAAGTTACTCTGTACTAAGCAGGTGCTGCTCACAGCATTGAGTGCATTTGGTGGCCTAACTCATTTCATCCTTGTGCCATCTCCTCCAAGCGTTGGGGTTTTGAAGGACACTTTACACACTGCTTAACTTGATCTGCTACTGTCCAGACAGACTCATCCTCCCTCATTCAGCTGAAGTGTCTGCCACAGGCAGATGATGCTTTTGTGTTGGAGCAACAGAAAAGTAGGACTGTTGGGCTTATAAAAAAAGATAATTAAGTCTTTAACCATTATTGAATGTGGCAGGGGAGAAAAAACACACATCCACCCAGCCTTCTCAGAGGCCTAAACTAAGAACGTGAGCAATTCTAGGTAACCTTAGACAACAGAAAATGGATTTAGACATCTTACTGCTGTGGTCTTTACAGTAAACTAAAAATTAATATTTTAAAATACTAAATCTATCGTGGTGCTACTAGGGAGTAGGACTTAGGGGAAGCGATTAGATCACAAGGCTAAAGCTGTCAGGATGGGATCATATGCCACAGAGCTCCCCTACCCTCTTTCAGCCACATGAGGACATATAACAGAAGGAGAGGAGTCAGCAACGTGGGAGAAGGCCCTCACCAGAATGTGACTGTGCTGGGAGCCCGACACTGTGTTCATCTGTTCTCCACCACTGTGTCAATTCAGTGGTACCCTGGATCACACCATTGTTTCTTCCCATGATTCTGGTTGCAAACTGAGTTAGATGAGACTTGAATCAAATCCAATGTTTTTCTTTTTTTCCAATGTTGACCCTGTGGGGAAATTGATTAGGTTCTCATCTAGTTCAATTCATGACCAAAATTGTGAGCATTGCATTCATGAACTGAGGTACCATTGTACGTGAGATAAACAACTTCAAAGAGAAAAGGGTACTTTAACCAAGGTTTCAATCCATGGTCATCTGTTTCTATTATTTGTTAGCCTGTGGAAGGGCATGGCAATGCAAAGGTGCTGGCTTCACAGTAGCCTTGAAGCAAAGAGAAAAGAGCTAGAGAAAAAGGAGCTAGGAATCAGACATAGTGTCCAAATTTATGGCCTCAAAATCCATTCCTTAGCTATGCCCCCTCAAAATCCATTCCTTAGCTGTGCTATCTCCCAATAATGTGACCAAATTGTGATCTCTTCAGTTAGAGCCCTCAGGATCCATTCACCTTCGAAAATCCCACTTCTGAATGCATGAGACACTTTGGGAAGATATTTGTGATCTAAATCCCAAGTTTTAGCCTTCAGAAACATAAGTAAATTTCTATTGTATACAAGGCACCGTTTTTATGCTCCTTTGATATAGCAACCTAAACTGAGTCTTCAATCAAAATGCAACATTTCTCAATCTTGGTCTTCATGTTGACACATTTCCAAATATTCTGACTGAGAAATGTGGTGAATGGTGGCTCTTACACGCTCCTAACACAAAATGCAGATCCTAGCCACTTAGCTCTCCAGGATTCAAGATATGTACTTGCTGCCCCTTTAATCCTTTACTGAGTATGGGTCACACTGAACATTGCTCCACATGGTCTTAATATACTTACTGCTCCTCTCCCCTTGTGACCGTCCTCAAGCGAAGGTGATAGCTCCAAGCAATCAGTAGCAGTTCAAGTGTCCCTTCCCCCACCAAGCCTTTCCCAGCCGAAGAAATAGTAAACTAGCTGTGTCTTGCCTTACAGCTCTTAGTCAAAGTACATTTGGTTGTACACTATTGTTATTCATTTTATTTTTCTTATTTCCAATATACTATGAAAAAACACAAGAATGCCTTGTCCATTTGTAAGTCATTCATGTTGCCTACAACAGAATGTATGGTAGATGCTTAATAAATGTTCTTTAAATATTTAAATATTTCTACCTTCATCCAATGGCATGTTGCATCATTCTGTCCCACATCACTTTAGAAGCTGGCGCATGCTGACAAATGTGCTAAACAGGAAGTCAATATATACTTGTGCTTCTCAATGACCTAAGTTGAACTTTTTGTAGAAATCAGAGGCTGTGAATGATGGAATCATTAACACAATCTTTAGTCTACTAGTTTCTAATTTAAGCTGCTCATAATAATCACTTAAGGAATTTTGAAAAAATATCCAGAGCCCTTCTATGATGCAGTCAGTCTGGGACAAGGCCTGGGTATCTGGAATTCTGAAGGTTGCCCAGGGAATTCTAAAGTGCAGCCTGTCCTGGATACCAGAGCCTTTCTACCTGCGCCCTGCATTGTCATTTGAACTTGCTAAGCTGAAGTCTGGGAACACCGGCTTTGAAAGCAGGCATACACAATGTAGTAAGCAAAGGGAATGTCAACCCTTATTTGCATCAAAGACCACAAACTGCTTAAGCACCACCTTCCCAGCAGTTTTTATTCAAAAGATGGAAGAGCTCATTTGAAGCACATCTTATCTATTTGTTAAAGCCCTTATAGGATTCTCTCCAATGCATAGGCAACTTGCACTTTTCCACTTCCCCTCATCCTGTCAGCAGTTACTGCATGAATTTGAAAGTCATAAAATTCCTTTGCTTAATTTTTTTAAAGTTCTATAAACTATGCATCTGCTAAAAGAATATGAGTACTGGACCATGTAGCAATAAGCAAATGTGGACACAAAATCAGGTCCACTGAAAAGAGTAGAATATAAAATAGTGCCAAATGCAACTATATACAAGAGATACAAATTGAGAACTTTAATGGAATTTTTTTAGCAATAAGGTGCAACATGCAAAGGAAATTCAAAATTATTTTTAAAGTGCCATATAACTCAGATGTGTTCCATAAGGAGAATTTGCCACCTAAGTAGGGCATAGTATCATCAGCATTTTTATAACATTTTTCAAGCAAAAGCTACCATGTGTCTCTCTATTTGATGACTTTCTGCCTCAGTTGCTCTGTTTAGGTGGACTCTTGACCGGTTTTTTCAAAGGGTTTCGTCCTGTGATTGTCTTTTATCTTTACCTTGAAAGTTCCTCTTCTCCCTCTAGTGACATCACAACATTGAACAACTCAGGAACTATATTCTTGCTAATCTGTCAGTTGTGGGAATTAATTCTTTGCACACTGAGAATTTTTATCAATTCACCAAGGTGAGATGATACTTGCTGTGCCTTAAGGATTGGGTTCTTTAGGCTTGAAAATAATTTTATTTCCCTTTGGCTTTGAGGGAAACAATAACAGTCTGCATCCTTCACATTCTGAAATGTGTTTTTAGAAAGTAAGCATCAGTTTCTTTCCACTTTGAAATCTTTAAACAACTGAGCTAGGAATCTAACCTTATTTTCTTGGTAAGAGAATAAATCTTTTCTAAATAAAATCAAATATTCTTAATTAATATTTAATACATATTTTATTTGTCTTGTCTTGAAGCTGAGGTATACTTCACTTTAAGAATAATATCCTGCAAAAATCATTTAAGTGTATTCATAAGTCTGATTCAAGTGGAAAATTTCAGTGTTTCCTAATTTAAAGTCTTAGCACAAGACTTCTTCAAAGAAGTCAGAGAGCTATAAGAATGTCTGTTTTTCCTTATTCTTTCCTTAGTCAATAAGAAAATATGGACAACGTTACGATGTTTACGTGCTTAATGAATGAATGTACAATTGCTCACATTTGAATTTGTGAGATTTTTCCATAACTTTTTGAATTGCCACGAACTTAGCCACCTTGGATGAATTAAGTGTTTACTTCACAAGTTGGAGAACTAGATCCATTGCTATTGCTACCCAAGCAACAGTGTTAACAATGTGAACTTATTCATGTAAAAAGCATAGGAAAACATTGGCAAACTTGTACAAAGTTCAGAAAAATGGTGATCAACACGTAGCTTCTCCTCTCTCTAAAAGATGGACAAATTGTTGGGGCTAAATAGAATGGTTTGGAGACTGCAGCAGTTTAATCCTGTGCTCTGTTTTCTAAGGCAAATGCTGTGGTGTTTGCTAAAGACAAATTAACAACTTACATATACTCCCATTCTTCTATAATCTGATCTATCAGAAGAAAAAGATACCAAAGTATTAATTGCATCATTAACAAAATAATTATAGTGATTAATATGATGAATAAATCTATAATATTGCATGAGTTGGAAGTAAGAATAAGCTATGAAAATATCCCAACAGTTCTTTCCAAAATTCTCATTATTTCTTGTGGACTTTCACCCTTTGATTCTTGCCTTTAGTATAACTTCCATATACAGGCATTTTTCCTTTAAAAATCATAATACAAGCATAAACACAATCTCTATCTTTTCCATATGAGTAACACAGATTAAATTCAGAGGTGTACTATAACCTAAAGAGAGCTGGGGTGTGGAGAATTTATTAAAACAGATTTACAAATTGAAAACAAAAGATTCCAAAGTATAGATTTCTAGACTGCGTGTGGTGACGCACACCTATAATCCTAGCACTCTGGGAAGCTGAAAACAGGAGAATCACTATGAGTCTGATCTGCATAGTGAGATCCTGTAGACCCTGTATCTCCTATCCTAAATGCATAAGAGAAGGCTAGATTTAGAATCCTAAAATGTCCTACATATAAGGAAAAAATTAGAATGTTTTTGAGACAATAAATGGAATCTAGAAAGAAAATGAAGTTGGATCTTTATCTTGTAACTCAGAATAAAATGAATCGCACGTATGTCCAGGATTCTAGAATCTAGAGAAGAAAATACATGAAACCAGCTGTAGCAGGCACATGCCTGTTATCCCAGCACTTGGGAGACTGAGGCAGAAGAACTGCTGAGGATTTAAGGCAACTTACATAGTAAATTCAAGGCTATCCTGAAATACATATCAAGATGCTGTCTCAAAAATAAATAAAATAAAATGAGAAAACATGAGATACTTAACTGTAAGCAGAAAAACTCCTTTTTGAAGAAAGTGTGAAACAATGCTAGAACTCTAAAGTAGTAGCCTGATAAACTTGATTGTGACGTATCAGAACCTGTGTAGAAGAAACAAAATCACCATAAGCAAAAGTAACACACCATGACAAACTATAATACTATGTTACATCCTACAGAAAATAGGCTTATCTGTTTAATATAGAGGCTCTACAAGTAAAAAAGCTAGCAACCCACTAGAATAATCAAGTATAGCATCACAGTTTACAGTATAGAAATAATACAAGGCACATCAACAGAGGCAAAGGTGTCCTATGCCTAGTGGAATAAGCTAATCACAAAAGGAAAACACTGCTTGATTCCACTTAGGTGTGATAGCTCCAGTGATCACCTTCATAGACCGAGAAAAAATGCTGGTTTCCAGGGCAAGCACAAGGGGAAAGTGGGGTGCCATTATTTAACAGGGACAGAGTTTCCATTTTGCAAGATTAAAAAATTCTGAAAGTTATATAATACTGTAAATATACTATACAGTTAAAAATGGTCGAGATGCTAAATTTTATGTTGTGCCTTTTTAAAACAATAAAAAGTTGTATCAATCATACCTTTAAAAGCAAGAATTTACATATTGTTATTTTGAAAGTAGTTCTCAGACTACCAAGTACAGGCCTGAAAAATTGAACAATATAAACACTAACTGTTCTGTTCAATGGACTAATAGAAATTAGCAGTACATTTATCTTAGCTACCTAACCATTGTTAATTTCTTGTCATGTTGTTTTGACATTCTGAATTTTTTGTCTCTATAAATATAAAAAAAATAGGGCTGGCCAAATAGCTCATTGGATTAAAGTGCAGGAAAGCAGTCACAGGGACCAGGGGTTCAATCCCCAGGCCTGCCATGCCAGCCCTGCCCCAGGGGCGCTCTGAGATGGCAATTAAGCCTGGGAGTCATGGCATGTGCCTGGAATCCCAGGTCGTGGGAGGCTATAAACAGGCAGATCACTATGAGTCCAATCTAATAGTGAGACCCTGAACACCCTGTAGACCCTTCCCTAAAATACATACATACATACATACACACACATACATACATAAATAAATGCAAGTATTTAAATTGATACAGCCATAAAAATATTTAGCAAGTATCTGTTTCTGAGCATACATTTTTAGCAGCTTCAAAAATGTCTGTTCACAGGCTCACTGACTTGACAATTCCACTTGCAGAAAATTAAACTACAAATATACTTACATGTGCACAAAATTAGGTATAATGTTTGCAGTATTATTTAAAACAATGAAAAACTAGGAACAATTAAGAAATGGATAAAAAATTTATTTGAGTAATGTCTTTGAGATCATTCCAAAATTATTTGCTTAAACTGTGGTACATCCATAGCTAGATAAAACGGAAAGGGCCAGCTATATGTGAATTATATCAAATAATCTCAATTACATTGTTAAAGAGAGAAAAGCAAGGTACAGGTGTAGTTTAACAGAATGTACTCAAAATGTAAAACAGCTATGGGTGGGTCTTTGTTTTTCTTTCTTTCTTTTTATGTATTTGGTACAGGGTCTCACTATGCAAGTAGGCCTCATAGTGATTCTTCTGTTTTCAGTCTCCCCAGCACTGGGGTTACAGGCATGCACCACCATGCCCTATCTCAGTGGCCAGCTCAGTGTACCTGGGGCCAGGGCTGGCTCAGCATGGGGCGCTGGGGATCAAACCCTAGTCCTTATGCCTACCTAAGTTTACCTAAGCAGGCAGTTTACACCACTGAGCTATCTTGTTGGCCCTGACACAGTTGTTTTAGTCAAGTAATGCATGTCTGTAATCCTAGCACTCAGGAGGCTGAGGCATAAGGATTTCTGAGTTCAGTTCAAGACCAGCCTGGACTGCATAGCAAGACCTTGTTTCAAAAAGAAAACAAACAGGGCCAGTGAGATAGCTCAGCATCTGAAGGAATGAAAAGACAGACAGACAGACAGACGGACGGACGGACGGACGGACGGACGGACAGACGGACGGAAGAAAGAAAAGAAAAGACAGCTGTGTCTTTGAATACACACATCTCTATTAAGATGCAGAAGAAACTGAGTACCTGGAGTACAGGAATAACCTTTCATTTCCATTATGTATGTATGCTTTTATGACACTTTTATTTTGTAAAATGTATTTTGCATCTGTTGGGCCCCAAATGTCCTAACCCTAAGAGAGAATTTGCTGCCCAAGTGCTGTATTGCCTCTGCCTACCTGCCTGCCTTCCAACTGTCCGTGTTTTCAGCTTCATCCTTCCCGGACGTCTTCTCTCATTGAGTCCCAGCAGCTTCCCCCCAACTATGTTTCTGTCCTGAGCAAGGGAAATCCTTTTCAATAGCAATGAACTTAAATACAACTCATACTAACAAAGCGCCATGCAAAAAATTAGCCTTTCAGTTTAACAATATTATGTAGCAATACCTTACTTATAAATAACACAGATAAAAAGAATACATATTATAAATATTGTATTTTTAAATACTCCATTTTTAATATTTTCATAAGAATCTATAATAAATATTTAAATTGTTTTTCAATTACTTTGGGTGTGAGATCAGTATTTCCTTGAAGCCAATACATGAGACAGAAGCACAAGAAAGCCAAGTTTTAAATGGGTCATAAATGCATAAATAGAAGTTCTAGGATACATTCATAACATCATGAAAGGAAATTGCTAATAGCCAGCCAATTTTTCATCTGCTCAAATTTCTTCCCATGAAATAATTAGCTGATATACCAATTTATATTTTTAATTAATGAGACAAGAGGGCAGAAACAATTAGTAAAATTGAGTTAAGTTCTCAGCTTTCACAGTGGAGAATTTATATATTGCCTAAGATTATCAATCATGAACTAACTGTGTTACCAGACTAGACAGACGACAGGATGGAAAGCAAGACTTCGGAGAAGTGAAGCTGTTGTTTCTATTATCAGCTCTTCTATATCATTAGGTGTATTATTTTTCTTTGAAAAAATTTTGGAAGCAGCCAAGAATTTTCTGTTGACAAGGGTTACTTTATAGGGCTATTTTATAAGGCAGAGTATGATAAGAATACCTCAAAATAGATTTTTTTAGAAAGAAAAATAACTTATAATTTTAAAATTTAAAAGGGGCACTTGTTTCATAGGGACAGGACTATATGGTCCTATATGGTCACAGTATGTGTGTGCATGTATGCCAGTGCACAGGTTCATAAGATGTTTACATCCATATAAGAACAGAAATAGACATTGTCCAACAGAAGAAAAGGTTCACAGGACAGGACTGATGGGAGAGAGAGAGAGAGAGAAAGAGAGAGAGAGAATGGCCACTCTCTGCAGGGAATCCTGGTGCAAAGGAGGGAAGGGGCCTCATGAGGAGATAAACCTCAGGACAGGTTGGAAGACTAACAAATAAGGTTGGTTGGCAGGAATTCAGGAATAAACTGCAGAGGCCTGTGAAGAGCAGATAGGGGACACAAGGTTCAGGGACTGGCATGGCGTCACCGTGAGGCCAGGAGGAAGAAGCGATGTTGCATAGACTCCTAGGGTTCCAAGTGGAAATAGGTGAGAGGACAATCAGACATTATAAGGAAAGAGAAATGGAGAAAGACACACATGACCTTGTACTCCATGATGGCCCATCGCTAGACCCTGGATGGCTACTCAGACATCCCTTTCCTTCTAGAAATAAACTTCCAGGGCAATGCTAGCAAAGGTGTTTTTATCCATCTCAGTAGACATATACTTCAGTGTTGTCCTGACAGGACTAACGTTGAAAAAAATAAGAAATGACAAATAGCTGAGAAAGATTCATGGAAATGATCAGTAGAGACCAGTTTTTAATGTTGGTTAAATACGTAAGGAATAGTGGCTGAGCAGAGTTGGTGTGGTTTAAATCCCAGCTCTCCCGCTTGCCCACGTGCATCACTGAGAAAGAACCTTAGGCATTACTCTTCTGTCCCTACTCTGTCCAGGACCTCAGTCTAACCCAGCTCACATCCAGGAGAGAGCTCCTCTTATTTAAACTTTTGAAGGAAAATAGACACAAAATAGAGTGATGCATCATACCAACCTGTCAAGTTCAAGAAGGAAGCAATTGTGGAGAAAAAGTTCTATTTTCTAAGGTCATTTTTGATAGGCTTTTCTGGCACTTAGAACTCCACGGGCTCTACCTGATGGATTTTTCTCTCTCATCTCCTGCTGCTGGGTCACTAAAATTTAGGTTTCTCTGTAGGGAAAACAGTGTTCCTCTGCTTTTGCTCTTCCCACCAATGGAGCAACTCTCAAGAACAGCTTGCAAAACTGCTCTGCCTTACCTTCCCCAAGGAACGCCTCTAGAGCCTACTGAATGCAAGTCCACCTAGAGTCAGAAAGAGCCACCTGTTTTTCTCTCTGTCATCTTGGAAAGAGGAGCCCTGTTTCTCCTTTTCTTGTTTCTTTATCACACCCTTCCTCCCCCCGGCTTCCCAGTCGGTGAGGTCCCCATATGGGCCCAGTGCTTCTAGCATCCTGCTCTCCTCTGCTTTTTTCACACAGCAGTCTATGGCCTCAGTTACTACTGCCATACGTTTCCTTTCCCCCTCCATATTTCAGGGCCGGAAAATGCTTGTTAAACATTTGCTCCCAACACCTACCAGTGGATCTTCTTTTATTAAGGAGGGAGTTCTGTGTGGTGGCGAGATGGTTTCAGTCAACCTTGAATTTATAAATAGCTAACACTCCAATTGGTGGTGAGCCTGGCAGAACGGGTAACATATGCATGCCCCCCACTTGAGTGGGCCCAGCTTATGTTATGTTGAGCAATTTTTTCTAGGGAGGAATAAAAATTAAATTATGACAAAATGCCTTAATTCTTTATTATTCATCTTAGATTCTAGTTTTTAATCACAGACTCCATAACTTTAATCAAAAATTCCTATCATCTGAAGACAAATAGCAACTCTCTTTCCAATGAAGGATACTGAAAAATAGGCACCTTGTGCCCTGTAATTCATTAAAACATACTAAAATTGTAGTTTAGGGTTACATTTCTCCTAAAACTCTGAAATAAAATGACAAGATATAAAACCAAATGAACCCTCAAGAACTCAGAAAGTGTTAACTAAACTTACTTTTCCTTTACCTTTCTTAAAAATATGATAAAGCCTTTTCAAAGTCCAGCCAATCTTGCTGTAATTTCTGGTAATGAGGAGCAGAAAGAGGCTGAGCAAATAAGATTCACCAATCCACTGCATCTTATTGTCAGTTTTAATCTCCTTTCACACACACACACACACACACACACACACACACATTTCCAGAAGTACCCAAATAGACTGCACCTCTTTTCTCCACTCTCAGACCTTTTAGGTCCTGAGGAAACAATTCTATCAGAGAAGCCAAGAAGAAAATGAAGGTGTCATGGCCATTACCCTGGGTAACTTGCTGAGTTCTCAAACTGAAAGCCTGTTTCCAGGATGGGTGACTGACCTGAACAGAGCAGCTGATAAGCCCAAAGAAAACAATCTAGATCTAAAGGAAACCAAAAGCAAGCCAAAAAACTCACTAGCCAATAGAGGAAATACATGTACTTATGGGAGAAATAACCAGAAAGCTCACCATTGCTATAACCATCAAATGCCACAAGTTCAATGTCACCAAACTAGTTAGTGGCCACACTGAGACAAAGACCTGGGCTCCACACACTTCTCTAGTGGATGCTTGTCATTATCATATAGTCTGTCTTAAAAACTTGCAGTGTTTTCAGAGACTCTGACTTGTCTGTTTTGTTCCAATCATACAAATACCTTTTTTTTTCTGTCTTTTTGAGACAGGGTCTTGCTATGCAGTTCAGGCTGGCCTTGAGCTTACTTTTGTAGCCCAGGCTGGTCTCGAACTCACATTGATCCTCTTACCTCAGCCTCCCAAGTGCTAGGATTATCGGCATGCGACATCACTCATGGCCAAATATCTTTTTCTTAAGTGTCTTCAGATTCAATGAGTATGTTAGCTTTCTGCCACTGTGACAAATTCTCTGACATAAGTAACATAAAGGAAGAAAAATTTATTTGGAGTCATGGCTTCAGAAATGTTAATTCGTGGTTGTTCCATAGCATTTGAGCCTCTATTGAGACAGATATAACACAGAGGATGGGTGTGACAAAGGAGATCAACTCATCTCCTGGCTACTGGAAAGAGAGAAAAGGGGCTAAGGACAAACTATGGTCTTTAGATCACATCTTCAGTGACTTATTTTATCCAATTAGACCTTAGTGCCTAAGTATGGTGACATCTTCCAACAATGCCATCAAATCACTAATCCACCAGTAAAGTAATCCAATCACCTTGCCAAAGCCCATCAGCAGCTAGCAACCAAGCCCTGTCCCTCACAAGTGGCCTTTGGGGGCAGTCCAGATTCAAACCCCAATAATGAGAATGACAAAGGGCAGGAAACAGTCTCCTCAAAAGAGCTCTGACTTGAGGTGAAAGGACCCCTAAGGTCCTGGTCCTTCAATGCTAACAGATGGCATCTTCATTTTACTTTTCTTTGATCAGCTTTAAAACTGGACTGTCCTTGTCATTGCCTCACACCTTAGGAAACATTTTCAAAGCCTCTGTGTCCTGTTAAACTCACAGTTGACAGCCGACGACTCTACCAAATGTGCCCCAACATGAACATGAACTTCAAGTGTGAGCTCACAGTACAAGTGTGTAAGACATAGTCCTATTTCCGACAATTTTTTTCTCTTGGGGTGCAGGATACTGGGAACCAAACTCAGAGCCTTGTGCTTGTCAGGCAGACACTGCCACTGAGCTATACCCCCAGCCCTCAGGAAAGCTCTTTATGAAAATAAAAACTGAAGTTCCTTTAAACATCAAGACCAGCAAATAATGCAACTCAAAACCACACTCACAAGTGAAATAAACCAGATGCAAATGTGTACACTTCATATTGTCTCCCTAGGATGAGAAGCTGAAAGAGTAAATAAGATCCAAAATGTACAGTAGATATTATAAAATGGGAAGAAACTTGAAAAGGAAAGAACCTCAGTTTGGGAATGGAGAAAAGAAGGAAGGGAAAGCAAAAGGAAAGAAAAAAGAAAAGAAAAGGAAAGGAAAGGAAAGAAATATATATAAAGAAAAGAATATATATAATAGCTAAGATAGTTATACTACTAATTTCTCTTAGTTCTTAGGTTTGTGCTATTATTGTTTGGACGATTAAAGGCTGATATCTTACACTCTAAGCAAATAATTTAAAGATTACAATCTCATGCATTAACCACTGTTGCTCTCCTATAATATCATGTTGGAATTTTGTGGAGGGGGGTTGTGAGGGGTTTCTTTAAAATATAAATTAAGCTGGAGCAAAAGACCAAGCCATACTTTGGATTCATATATTTTAATGCTAAAACGCACTGGTGTCCACACAGATGATGCATCTGCTGAGTCCGCTTAAGTGGAGTATCTTTGTTTACTTCTGTTCTCACTTCTAATCACTTGCTTAATTAAGGATATCTCTGAAGTTTTAACACAGATCCAAACTTTGTGCAGTTGAAACATATTCAGAAGCTGTAATCAGTCTTCAGTGTATGACCAAGTAATGAAATAAATCCTCAATTAGCTTTTAAAATAGTCATGTTTGAAATTTAAAAAGTCTTATGAATTAGGATGCAATTTATAAATGTGCCAATTTATAAAAATTAATGATATTCGGATTTTTACTATAAGAAAAAATGTGAGATGGTATATTGTCCACGTCCATTTGGGAAATAAAGTGACAATACAAACATGCATAGAATCCTTATAAGATATTAAAGCTACTTCCTGGGCCACTCATTCTATCACTGAGGTACATCCCAAGCTTTTTTAGTTTTTACTTTGAAGCAGTGTATCCCTAAATTTTTCAAGTTGGGCTCAAACTTGTAACCATCCTGCTTCAGTTTCCAAAGCAGTGAGGATTATAGGCACAGTCAATTTCTGTTAGCTCTTTATTTACAGTGATTGCCCACTGCAATCGGCTTACCTCTGCCATCTTCCCACCGCTTCCTGGGTGATATCCCCTTAACTATTCACTCCCTGTAGGCAAACTACATTGCCTAATTGAGGAATGGGTTCTGGAATCAAATCACATGAATTCTGCTTCCTACTGTGACCTTGGCCACCTTAGTCAGCTATTCCAAGCCTCCATTTCTTTATCAGGTGGAGATGATAATGGTATCTACCCTAGGAGATATTTGTAACAAATAGAGAGCATGCCCCGATGGAGAGAAAGCATCCAAAGTTAACCTCATTGTAGTGTTGTTGGGTCCTGCATAGACTCTCCCTGGCAGTATCTGCAGCCTCCATTCCAATCTCTATTGGGCATCTTTGCCATACTCTCCTTTACAATATCTATGTCTCTTAGCCCATTGATCAGATTGAAGCTGAGAAAAAGGTACTCACACAGGCATTCTGAGGTCAGCTCATCTCCCTGGAAACACAGACAGATTATTATGGATGACCTCAAGCTGCCACAGAATACTGGGACAATGACTCTCCAGGCAGAGCTGAACCTGGCTCTGGCCAGCACCATTGCAGCCTATCTCAGGTTCCTGGACTAGCATTTCAAGTGGCCTCATAGCTATTTGCCTAACTTATTATGTGACCAAGGTAGACTAAAATTACAGGGGTTTTACCCCTTTTTCTGGTAAATTTATGCATATTGTTTCATTTATACATATTGTTACATAATTGAATATATATAAAGCATTAAATAAGAATAATCCTATTGTATGTTTTATACCACTGGTCTCTCATTAATGTTTAGCATTTTTAAATTAAAAAGTAAAATATTACAGACCTTTGTGGTATATAGCATGAGGTTTTATATATGTATACATTGTAGAGTAATTAAGCCAAGATCATTAACATATCCACCACTTCATATCCTTATTTTTGCTAATGAGAATATTCAAAATCTTTTCTGCTAGCCATTTTCATGTGCACAATGCACAATGCTTTGTAAAGTCCATTTGGAAAAGTGAGCTTTGCCTCACCAGAAGACCTCTGTGAGCCTGTTGCTGTCAGTTGGCTGTCTGAGAGCAGCACCTTCTTTTTAAGTCCCTTAAACTAAAACCTGATACTGTTGGATTTAATTACCCCATGCCTTCTGCCTGTGCGCAGTTACCTGCAAAGCCTTTTTCTGAAGAAGCAAAATATTTCCTATCCATAATTGGCCGTGATTGCTTATTCACCTTGCAATCTTTGACTTTTCCTGTCCTCCGCAACTGTTCTTGGTCTCAGCAGAATTCATCCCTCTCAACATTTATTTCACAACTTTGATGACATACTTAGCACAACTTGCCTCTGTGTGTCCCTTATTTAAAAATAAGCCCCTTGATGACAGGGCCAGCAACTTAGGTTGTGTCACTTCATATCCTCCTGCCCAGGAGAGCATGTGGCCACAGAGCTGTTCAGTACCTACAGGCTCACTGAGTGAAGTAGATTAATGAGCGACACTAGCAGGGCTCACTTCTCAAATCCCCAAGCAAGCCACATTACAGCCAAGCAGCATCTGGGTGGAAGGGAGGCTTAGATTCCTTCAAGCTAAAATCACCAAGGGTTAAAATTATCCTTTAAATTTCCCTGAATTTCCCATGAAGTACACTATAGGTGATTTTATGGGTGAAGTCCAATGTTATAATATGAGGCTATAAACTTATTAAAGTTATACTACCATACTGTGTGTGATGAACTTTACATAAAACCTGTATTCAAATCCTGTAAAAGCTTATAGAGTGCTTAACATGCATCAGGCACTGCATTAGGTGACTTTGTGTGCTTTGCTTCACAATATATTTCAACAAACTAAGAGGATTATTATCCTCATCTTACTGAGATTAATTAACTAGCACAACATGACCCATGTAATCTGGGCAAAGCCACAATTCAAACACAGGTCTTGTTGAACTTCCACATCCCTCTCTCACGACCATCATGCTGTTCTTCCTCTCCATTCTAAAGAACTTGGTTTAATTACCATTTAATGAGTACTACTGATTCATAATTACTGAACAGAAAATCTAGGAGTGGGGACAAGGATAGGAAAATTAATAATGAAGGTGATCAATTTGACTAGACTAAGAAGGCATTAAAGTCTGATCATAAGAATAATGACGGAAAATATAACTACATAAGAAGACAGTTAACTTAAACTAATTGCCTGTGAGTCATCTGGGGTGTGTGTGTGTGTGTGTGTGTGTATGTGTGCGTGTGCGTGTGCGTGTGTGTGTGTGTGTGTGTGTGTGTGTGTACGTACATGTATGTCTAGAGTATGGAAAAGCACAAATGTAAATTAAATACATGTAAAATAGCAAGGGATATATGGAAATGGTAATATATGTAAATAGTAGTTGGAGTGGCTAAATTGTGTAGGTATATTTTATGTCTCACTGTGGTAGAAAAATGGGAGGCAGAATCCATCATGACAGAGGAAAGCACTGAGATGTGCTACTAATATATTTTATTTTCAGACAGGGAAGAGCCAGCTGGGATCTGAAAGTCAGGACTCCAGGGCTCTTTCTGCATCTCACAAAGCTAATTCCATGACCTTGGGAACATCCCAGAAGTTGAGGTTACTCTTGTGTGACGTTGGGATAAATTAAAAGGTGAAGGCGCTTTGTCAACCACCACATGCTTCCTTTCTCATGTGCATCTCCAGTGTCCTATCACAGGACCCGTGGTCCATGGCAAAGCACAGGGACAGCAGCCCCCATTCCTGTGGCCACAGTGCTCACCTGCATGAAATATATGCGATGTAATTCAGTTTCCCCAGAATAGGATGCTGGCTGGGAACTGGCAAACTTGCTGAGATGACTCACATGAAAGTCATAGTGAGTTGTGCGAGCAAGCAGAAGTGAGGAACTTTTAAAACAAGAATTCATAGGCTGCATGCTAGCTTCTCATTGGTTAAATACATATGATATGTATAATGTATACGCACTAGCTCTTAGTGTACTGGTGTACCCAAAATCTGTGGCTTCTTGTATGTCACACTTTGTGCCGAGTGAAATGACAAAGTATATGAAATACTTAAAACTTCTTCTGAACCTCTAGGAAAGGCAGTATGGTAAGAGCTTGTACGATCCCAGAGCAGTGTCTGGAACACATCCCTGGCCAACTCAGAGGTGATGGGCAGTCAGAAGAGGAGAGGCCTCCTCAATTTCTGGAAGTCCAAGGCTAGAAATGCAGGCTGCAGAGATCTGTTTGCATTTGTCTTTTTCCCACCTGCAGCCTGTCTTTGACTGCTGGCCTCTTTCTCAGCGTGGTAAGAAGAGAGAAAAGAAAGAAACTGAAAGGCATATTGATCCATGTTGTTTCTTGTCCACAGCTGTGGGAAAGCACTTAAGAGGAAGAAAAAAGAACTGAAAGTTCTAGCTATGTTAGGATTTGCTCTCTGACAATTGAAGATTTGAGTCACCTCTGCTGCTCGTGACACTGTCAGCCCAGACTCTCTTGCAAAATGGTAACTGAGATGTCAAGATCCAGGGCCTCCTACATCTGTGACATTTGCTAACAATGTGATGTTTAATGTCACTGCTTATAGTAGATGATAAAAGAGATCTAAAAAATGGCAGATATTTGAACGCACATCAACAGACAAGAATCTTTCTGAGCCACAGGGGAGTGGACTGACTTAAACTAAGAATTCTACCAAATTACTCCTGGGTAGATAGGCTCCACTCCAGGGCTGCAGGTCTGTAAATTGTTCACTCAGGCTTATTATACTCTTGTCCAGCAGTACAGCATGCCATGCAACGTGTTGCAGCCATCTCAAAGGGGATTCCACATGGCTTTCAGCAATCTATAGCATCAACTGCAAGAGAACACCAAGACTAGGGGTTCCCTGTAACTCCCTGGTACCAACACAAAGGTAAAAAGGATCGCAGCTGCTGAAGGTTGGAAGGTCCAGCAGCACTCTAGAGGACCAAGAATTAACCTGACAACAGTACTCATTCCTAGCGGTACGAACATGCTGTCGCTTAAACAAAAATAGATTATTTTTTTTAGTTCTATATCTATAAAATCAGAGGATTCTTTAGTATATCCTATTTTTTGTTGAATATTCACCTAGGACATATTAAAAACAGTGTATACTATTGGCTAGTGGCAGAGATTCTAGAAAATATATATGAAAACAGAGACATGTACAAAAGTATTATCATTATGGGTAAATATTCTGACAGAATAATAGTTCCAGAATATTCTGTAGCATCTGAAGACATAAAGGAATAAATTCTGTGTGGTGGGGTGAACATATTATCTCAGCATGAAAGCTATGGAGATTTTTATAAACAGAGACCATAGAAGACCACTGGCTAAGTTGTCTTGGTTCAAATACAGACCAAGGAACAGAAGATGACCAACTTCAGAGTTTGGTTTTAAAAAAAGAAAAGAGAACCCCAATTTTCTTTTCACAGCAGATACTGAGGCTTTTCACCACTGCTTTGTTACCTCATAAGCCTATTTTAGAGCTGAGGAACTTAAATTATCAAAGAGCCAATTTCCTTCTTAACTGATGAGGAATAGGACCAGAAAACTGAGTGACTGACCCAAAGGACAAGCAGCAGAACCAAACATAAAACTGAGCCAGGCATTGTACTTCTCAGACTTGCTCTACCTCGCCTACAAAAGAAGCTTAACAGAGCTTTAGAGAACTGGATATCCTTTTACTATACTACATTGGTAAGTGAGGACTGTTACTTAACTCAAAAAGGCAGTCACATGAGAGAGAGAGTCTAAAACTATCACCACAGCCACACAAATCATATAATAGATGATTACAGACAAGTTTTAAATTATTGAGGCCTCTTTAAAACATCACTTAGATGAAAAGCAAAAGGTTTGTAGGAAGCTTTTGACAATAAAGAATAAAAACATGTATTCTTTTATGAATGCCACTGCTATACTGTGTTTAAATAAAAGAACAAATTGGAGTAGTGAAAAGCTGGAATGTGGTAGGTAAGTGCTCTGCTGCTGAGCTACACCTCAAGCTCTCTCTCTCTCTCTCTCTCTCTCTCTCTCTCTCTCTCTCTCTCTCTCTCTCTCTCTCCCCCTCTCCCTCCCCCACCTTCTCCCCACTTTTAAACACCAGAAACAGAACCTAAGGACACTGCACTGAGTTACATCCGCAGATCCCCAGCCCTTCTATGGTTTCTTCTTTTTCTAGATTTTGAGACTGTTACAGTCCACATCCAGATGTCTGCCCAAAACAAATGGGCTTTAGGAGATGACTGGATCATGGGGGTGTGAGATGCAACAGTGATTCGATCACCATTCTGTTTATAGCTAAATGTGATAATGAACAGTGAAGCCTGGTTGGAGGAGTGGTCATTGGGCCCATGGCCTAGAAGGAAACATCTCTCACCCTCTTCTCTTGATTTCTCTCTGCTCCCAGCCTCCACTTCATAAACTGTTTCTCCTCTTGACCTTGGAGCCAGCTGTCTGTGGATTAAAACTTCTAGAAACTAGGAGCTAAAATAACCCTATTCTCCTCCTCTTAGCAATGAGAAAGTAACTAACTAAGAGAGAAGGTTTCTCTCTAACTTAGGCTCATTGCTGCCACAGGCTGAAATTTGGTTTCCTACTCTGCTAGCAAGCATTTATGGTGCAGCTTAGAGGAACTGTGATGGTAAAAATGAAAAGTGAAGAAAGAGGGAAGATGGTCGGAAGCTCAGAAATAAACTGGGGGGTAAATTGAATGCCATCATTGAAAAGGAAGAAGGACTGGGAAGCTACCAGCCTTGATCATGGCTGCTGTCACCTGGCCTTGCATGGGGAGAGCTGACCGCTTCCAGTCTTCTTTGTTTGGTCAGATGCACCAGGTTCTCCCTGTCTGAGGGAACTCAGAGCAGACTCCTGTGACTGCCTCCCCACCCTGCCCCTCCTGCTGTGAGACTTGAGGCCAACTACCTCCACTGCCTCAACCATGCCATGAAGATAATGATATTGAACGAAGAGCTTGAACAGAGCTTGGCATTAGAAAACATCAATTAATGATAGTTATGATCATTGGCTACTGCACAATTCTGAACAGTTCTCTTCCAAACAATAACCAGTCACAGTTCGTCAATCAGACATTAATTAAATTGCACAATAAGGATACAGTTGTATTTAGCAGTGAAACTGAACATAGAAAGCATGTCAAAGGATGCTATGCATAAAACTACTCTCTTCAGGGTCAAAGCATGAGTCCAGAATCCTCTTGGCAAAGGCAAGTCTCTCACTGCACACCGTTGCTCCCCGTGCACTGTGAGGGAGTCATCGTGGCAGGCTGCCAAGGACATCTTCATACAGAGGCTCCGTGCCTACAGAAACTTTCACCAAAATCTCCATCCCAAAGCACAAGGACCAATGGCCTGTTCGGGAAATGGTTATGCCGCCTCTCGCTGCTTTCTACTGCCACAGTATGCTGCTACAATAATTCCCATAGCCACATCAGCAAAAGTGGATTGGTCCTAAGCATCTCAATCCCCTACTCCAAGGGAAGAAGTCTTGGAGGGAGAGGTTGAGAATAAAGACATCTGGATTTCCTTGAAGACAGCAAAATTTCACTGTAAGGGTAGGTACACCTTCCACACAATGCTCTGTGCAGAACTCCAGGAAGGAACAGCTTCATTGAGCACCCCAGGAAACAAAGCCAAAAAGATCAGACTTGGAGGCCTGGCTCCTGAGACCCACAGGCTCAGGCCCAGCAGGTTCCCCACATGGGACCAAGTGACAAATGTAGGAAGGGTCCCTTGCCCTCCTGCCATGTAGTGATATTGCACTGTAGCTACTCAGGACTCTCAAATGCCTGGGCTCTTATATCCACCTTAGGAACAAAACCAGATCCTGAGATCAACATGCCTACAATAGTACTGCCATCCTGGAATTTACAGTATAGTGTGGAGTAGCTATGAGGAGGTGGGTAATCACAATGACAGGTCTTAAGTGCCACAATGAACTGGGAAGACTTGAGCAAGCAGAGGAGGCTTTCAGAGGGAGATGATTGCCAAGCTGAAAACAATGAATGAATTTGGCCAATCTATCAATTTCCATCCCTCTCTGGCTTAATCGATACCCCTGCCCCTTTCATGTTGTTGGGGCAGGCAAGAGCTGGACAATTCATCAGGAATTTTTTAGGGAGAAGACGATGCAGAGCCTTCCCTGTACCTTCACTGCTCAGAGATTCTTCTCCTTTCCCTCCTGCAAGCAAAACCTCTTAGGCCAAGGCCAGGAAGCTGGCTGTGCTTACCCTTCACCCAGTCCACATGTGGATTACACCAAAGGCAAGCTGACCACGTGCAAGTGCAGCCTGGTCAGGCTCGGTTCCCCTGTGGCTCCGTGTGGTTCCCTATGCAAAGGGCCGCCTGCCTGCCCCTGTGGCACCGCACCACAGCAGCCCACATCCCCCGCATGAAGGCCCAGATGTGACTGCTCTATTCTAGGCTGTGGCATAAGAAAGTGAAAGGGGGAAAATGGGCCTCACACCACATGGGACCGACCTGGACTTCAGCTGCTCCTAAGCCTTGATTCAGCCCAGAGTTCTTGAAACACTTTTTAGGTCTTTACTTTTGCGATGCACAGATCACTCTGGCTCTCTTGCAGACTGAAAAGTGAGGAGTTTTGAGACATTAAGTGAACAGCTATTTTTTTTTTTATGGCCTGCTCAGCCTGCCCTGAGGGCAGGGCTGGCACAGCATGTGGTGCCGGGAATCGAACCGAGGTCCCCGAAGCCACCTAAGCTTTCCTAAGCAGGCACTTTAGACCCCTGAGTCATCCTGCTGGGCCCCAAAGACCACACAGCTGGGAACGCACAAAGTGGGCTCACACCCAGCTCCCTCGCCTTTGGGGGCCTGCCAGCTGAACTAGAGCTGATCCACATACTGCTGTAGTGATCCATTTCAAAGGCAGAAAGTTTTAAAGCTTGTGATTTTTAAAAGAAAGCAAAAAAAAAAAAAAAAAAAAAGGTGTCTTAGTTACTTTTTACTCGTTGCTGGAATAAATACCTAACACTCAAAATGAAGGAAGGAAAGGTTTATTATCTCACAGTTACTGAAGGTTTCAGTCCATATTCGGCTGGCCCAAGACTGAGTGGAACAGAGCAGAGAGCATCTAGTTCATGGCGGCAGAACAGCAACAGAATGGTGGCAGAGGCAACTGACTGACCAGGGCAGCAAAGAGCATCAGTGCTGCATCAGTCTCTCTGTCTCTCTTTAAATTACATTCAGGCTATCCGCCGCAGTGTATCAACCTTAGTCTACACTCATAATCTCAGAGGTACTCAGACCATAATCCCATCAGTATTAAAACACATAATCCCAGTGACTCATGAGTCAAGACTCAGACTCTAGAAGTCCCCACCTCATGACTGCATGAAACTTCAGAGGGACAAGTAGACATAAACCATAACATTCTGCCCCTGGACCCCCAAAGTCTCATATATATCCCTTTGTGCAAAAGACATTTTAATCCATCTGGAAGAGTTGCCAAAGTCCCAACAGTTTCAGCATTGCTGAAAAAGTTCAAATCCCAAGTCTCCTCCAAGATCCAAAGCAAACTCTCAACTGTGAGTCCCTGTACAATAGAAAAATTAAACATATCCAACATTCTGTAGTAGTAGTTCCAGCACTCTGGAGGCTGAAGCAGGAGGATCATTGTGAGTTTGAGACCAGCCTGGGCTTCAAAAGAAGCTCAGGGCAGCCTGAACTGCATAGAGAGGCCCTGTCTTAAAAAGATAGATAGATAGATAGATAGATAGATAGACAGACAGAAGCAAAATAAAGAGTTGAAACATTTCATTGATGCTAAATGAAAGCTATACCCCCTAGGCTTGCACATCCTTGACAGTCAGGGAATCTTGTCAAATGAATAAACTCAGGAAGAATATACCATGCATGATCACCTCCAAAGGCAGGATACTTATATTTCACCCTGTTCTTTTGTCTGCTGTTGTTTACACTTAAAAGGACCAGAACAGCTTGATAGGATACATTTTGTGTTTCCTTGAATTTCCAAATATCTGTGTAAAAATTGTGTAACTGCTTATATCATATTCCATGGAGCATTATTAGAATATCAATGATTGTCAGAAAATATTAATTCCAAGCTAAGTCAAAGATGTTTGATATTCAGAAAGCCAGTGATGATAAGCTCAATTACCTATGTTATAGAGTAATAGTACCATGAAGCTTTTCTGCTGGATGTGAGAATATAAGTTAGCAGACCAAAACTTGGAGAAAAAGAAGGGCTATGAGGATAGCCAATATTTTGGCCCTAGCCCTTCAAGGTCCGTAAGGACTCAAGACATAAGAGAACCTGTACTGTAATATCCTATAACTCAGAGGTGTCTCAAATTTTCTGGTCAAGGAGATTGTGAGACCTCAGAGGAAAGGGATAAATGAACTACAGTGTGTCTAAGTAGTCATCCAGAAAAAAACATTCAGGCTTTCACAGAAAGCAAACTGGCCAAGCAATGGCCATGACTCATCCCAAAGGCTGACACTGACACTTCTACAAAGCACTGTATATGGTTTCAAAGTTAATCCTGAGGGGATTTGACCTTGGAAGATACAAAAGATGAATGTTTTGTTATACAGGTCTTGCTTTGACTTGCCCTTGATCACCCAGCAAAAAAGCTTAATTATGAGGCATGAAATGCAGAGCTAGATTGATGAGATAAATGGTAGGAGGCTTGGATCAATAGCCTCCAACATTGCAAGTTTAACTGGTGGCCCACTGCAATTGTGGAACATTGGACTGTGTATGCATCTGCTTCCTCTTAACTGAAAGAGAAGAATTTTTTTTTCTTTCCTTAGCAGCATCAATAGGAAGGTGGGTCATGCCCACACACTGTGCTCTGTATAACTGTTGTGAGGACAATATACAATGTGTCAACTGCTAAAAAAAAGAAAGAGAAAAAAAAATAATGTTTATTGAAAGTGCTAATGTTTAATTATTTGATCAATCTTATACACTGATATCTATTAATCTAACTGATCAGATGATGAAAATATGTAATATAACCATTGTTAAATTTAATAAATAAATAAATAAAATAAATAAATAAATAAATAAATAAATGACTAGAACAGCAAACTGAGTACAAGATCAGCAAATTGAATATGGCCCAAGAAATCAAATATTCTTATTAATTATAAATATGTTTCTATTCTTCAATGATCACTTTTTGGTCTATAATCAATGTAAAACTTGTTAAGTGAAAACTTACCTTATTTGCTTGAGGTTGAAGTATAGCCTAATGGGCAAATTTCCTATTTGTTCTTCCCAGCTGTCAGCACTTGGTCTTTAGTTCTGTCGTCTACTATAATTTGTTGTGTGAAAGGTATGTGTGTGCATGGAAATGTGTGCCAGAGTGTGAACATATACAACTCACAGACTCATTACAGGAATGCATGCGAAAGTACAGTGAATCGTTTTGAATCCTGGGATCAGTACAGTACCATATTCTTATACAACTGAGATGAAAGATACATTCACAAAAATTTGTGTAGCCTCTCTGTGGGGGAAAGCTCCAAAAAACAGTGAGGACAGTGCTGGACCTGCAAACACATAGCTCTGGACTGGTGTGTACACATATGATGACATTAATAAAAAACCATCATGCTAACCTGAGACATCTGAGTCTCATTTTTGAAATGTGCTTTTCATGTTTGTCCCCAGACTGATCTGCCTCTACCAGGTCTTGTTTAATTCTGGGTGACAGGGAAGCAGAAATGTGGTACTCCTCCACTAACTCACAGCCCTGAAATTGTTAGCCATTTTATCTGGCTAAGAATGTAGGCATTAGCTGGGTGTAGTGGTACACACCTATAATCTCAGCCCTTGGGAGGCTGAGGCAGGAGGATCACTCTGAGTTTGAGGCCAGCCTGGGCTACATAGTGAGTTCAAGGGCAGTTTGAACTTCATAGTGAGACCTGGTCTGAAAAAAAAAAAAAAAAAGACATTAGACTGGTCATAACAAATGACACATCACAGGTTTTAAAAAATATAAACAAACAGGAATACCAAAAAAATCTAATCAGACCAGATTTTGTTGTACACATTTTACTTTTCCTTTATTGTCAGCTAAAACTCATCATGTACTTAGAAACATTTTGAAATTTGTCCCTGTAATGTTTTCAATTAGCTCTCTTGCAGCAAGGGAAAAACAACTCTTAAGAGTTAGAACTAAGGTACTCCCAGCGACAAATATGATTAATGGGATAATCTCGTAGATTACAATAGTTAGAGGCAGATTCTGCCATTCCTGGCTCTCCAAGGACTGCAACTACTCACTCCAGTACAGACTGCTGTACATTCCTCAGTGCCATTATTATCCAGTGCAAGGCCCTGTTCAGAGTGCTAAAATTCCTACAATATCCACATTTGGCAATTTTCCTATTGTGCAATTTCAGTTTCAGAAGTTTAAGCTTCAAGTTCCATGTGATTGCTTGATAGAGTTTACAAACAGAATTGATTTTTTAAAGCACCACTAAAGGTTGCTCAGTGAGGAACCAAACAAAGAATGCCTCAACAAGCAAAACAGCTTTTATGTGGCTCACTGAAAACATAAAGGGCAGTCCTGTCATCTGCCAGTCAGGCTCCAAGTGTACCCCTGAGGGGCAGGTGAATGTTTTTGTTCCAGGTTTACAGCTACAGAGAAGTTAAGAGACTTGCCCAGGGCTTGGCTGAACTGATGCTGGATTTAGGATTAAACATGCCAGCTTCCCTGTCCCCAATGTTCCTGCCCTGCCACCAAGAAAGCCCTTTCCTTCTCCTTCTAAGACAATTAACTAGTCAACTCCACAATGATATCCAATGAGAAAGATATCCTCTCCCATGTCTTCAAAACTGTTGCAAGTTACAGTGTTATTGGCTAAAATTTGATTATAACCTTTATTATTTTCATCCCGTGGTAGGGATAAAGACAACTATCTTAGTTACTCTTCTCTCATTATTGGGACAAACACCTAACACTCAAAATGAAGGAAAGGTTTATTTGGCTCACAGTTACTGGAGGTTTCAGTCCATATTCAGCTGTTTCCAAGGCAGAGTGGCACATGGCAGAGGGCAACCTTTCATGGTGGCAGCTGAGAAGCAGTAGCTCAAACAGCTAACTTCTCTTGCTTTCTTACATTGAAATACAAATCACCTACCCCAGGGGAGGTACAGCACCCATTCCCACAATAATCAATTACAAATTCCTGAAGCTGCCCTGTGACTGCATGAGGCTTTGGGGGACACCTATACACACACCATAACAACCACTGAAGAAATTGTTAGTAAACTTCTGGACAACCTAGAATTCTCTTTTATGCATGTCCCACTGAATTTCCCATGTTAGGATATTTTTATCTATAATAACAATTTGGGTATATGTTGACAGATCTGCATTTTTTTATGCCTAAGCAAAGACATTTCCTTGTTCAATATGTTTGATTCTTCCATATCTTTACTATGTGCTTGAAAGTTTTAGCCTCTTAACATTCTCCTATAAATTGACTCAGATGACCAAAACACAAAGTTTTCTCTAAACAATACTGTAAACCAAAGGAAATTCCTTCCCCGTCTGAAGGTCAATGTCTTAAATTAGTTTTCCTAATAAAACTAGAAAAAATATGAATATCACATACTAATATATGAATAGCCGGTGGCAATTTAAAGTGCTCCTAGGCATTTATGTCTTCTAAAATTCAAAGCTTTAATCTATAGAGACTTTTCTCTGGAGAAAGTTCAGGTATGTTAACAGGTGGAGGGACAGGTGAATGATGTGACAGAGAGAGTTTCTGGACTCCTGCAACGTACTCTGCCAGCGGTCCCTAAACTGTAAAAGTTATCAGCATTACCTAAGAATTCTTTTTTTTTTTTTTTTTTTTTTTTTTTTTTTTTTTTTT
>PVJA010025850.1:0-15831 GCA_004027025.1 Myocastor coypus
TCTCTCTCTCTCTCTGTCTCTCTCTCTCTCTGTCTCTGTCTCTGTCTCTGTCTTTCACACACACACACCCCCACACACACGCCATTCTGCTTTCTACGTGTGATTATTCTATATCTTCTCACAAGTTAAGGGGTTGAAGAGAGCGCAGCCGCCTGAGCGCCTGGCAAGCACAAGGACCTGAATCCCATCCCTGTATCACATGGCATGCCAGCCCTGGAACCAGCCACCAAGACCGGTGCGCATGCCTGTGGTCCCAACACGTAGGGTGCTGGGACAGAAGGGTCGCCATGATACGAGACAGGCCTGAGACACACAGGGAGTTCAAGGCTAGCCCAGACTACACAGTGACACACTACCTCAAAAATAAATGAATCTAAAAATAAACCTAGGAAAGCCTAACTTCACTAAAATGTTTCACTGCTTCCATGCTCTTGAATACCATCCCCCCACACACCTGACAAGCAGCAGGTGCCCAGGGGACCTCAGGCCATGGCGCCCCTCCTCTGTGCCCTCCCAGGCCCCACCCCCAGTCCTTGCTAGGCAGGCAGCTGGGGGACAGCTGGGTGGAGAGAGAGACAGTAGTGGCCCGAGCTCTGCTGCCCGCTGGAGCTGCCAAGGCTCAGCCTGATCCTCCCTGCAGAATCCAAGCCTCTGCGGCCAGAGCGAGGTCACAGGTGCTTCCGGTGCAGGTGAAGTTGGCGCCTCTGGCCCGGGCCTCGGGCTGTGCCCTGGGTCACCTCACAGACTCGGAAGCTGGGTCCCTGCAGCCCCCTGTTCCGTGTGGCTTTCCTCAGAAGCCTTTCTGATGGCTGTGGCCCAGCTGTCCCCAGACTCTGCCTCCCGCGTGGCTGCCCAGCTGTCCCCTGACAGCCGCACCCACCTGGCAGCTGAGACTCACAGTTCAGCCTGTCCCTGGGGAGCAGGCACCCTGCACTAGCCAGTCGGGTGCAGTGCAGTCAGACAGGGTGGCTCCTGGCCCTTACCTCTGCCACCCACCTCCCCTCCTCGCGGGTGTGGGGCCCAGGTCAGGTCCTTGTCCAGCTGCTGCCCCAAGGGGCGCCGGCCCTCACAGACCCAGCGTTGCTGGACACCTACCCAGGAGAGGCCAGGCAAAGGCCCCCGAGTGGCCGTGAGGAGGCCAGAGAGGAATGCAGCGTAAGAGGAAGTGGGGAGAGGCAGGAACAGGGGTCCAGGCCAGCCTGGGGGACAGGATCTCAGAGCTGCACTGTGCTATCACAGTGAGCTTGTGGTCCAGCCGGTGTCACCCGGGGTGGGGGTCAACACAGCACAGGCCTGGCCCCTCGGCCTTTGGGACAGGAGGCCAGGGTCTCAGAGCCCATAACAGAGCATATTTTCAGTGCCCCAGGACACAGGGTCTCCTGTCTCTCTCACTCACCCATGGTCCCCACTTCCCCAAACACGTCCCGCTGGACCATCTCATGAGCACCCCCATGTGACCTTGGATCTGAGGTATGGGTATCTCCCGCCTGCACCCCAGAGAGGAGCTCCAAAGCCAGAAGCTTGGTTGCTACCACACAGGCGGTGCTGCCCTGGAAGGGCAGGTATCCCCATCCCCTGGGGCCCCTCCCACCCGCTCTCTCTTCCCCAGGCAACTGGCCCTGAGCAGGGAGTGGGGCTCCGAGGCTCCTGAGACACAGCTATTCTAGCCCTTGCTACACCCCAGATCTAGGGGTGAGTGGGGTACCCTGCAGCTCCTCCCCCATCCCACCAGGCCCCTGGGAAGTGCTGAGAGCCCCTTTCTGCCTCTGGCAGGTGACAGTCTTCTGGCTTGGTTGTGACAGGTCCCCTGCCCGCTATCAGGGAGACCTCAAGACAGACCCTGTCCTTGGTGTTGGTGGCCTCAGGGTGGCCCAGAGTCTCAGGAATGGACACAAGCCTGGGCAACCGCAGAGCAGGGGGGCCCCCGGCCGGGACTTTCTGCTTGGGTACCACAGTTTTCTGTACCACAGTTTAAGGCACAGCCAGATTAGCACCAAGCCCAGACCTGAGGCCTGGCCCGCACTAGGAGTCCCACGCCGAGAGTGCTGTGCCAGCCTTGGAGCTGCTTCTGGGCAGGGCCCGGTAACCCACGGCCAGGCCTTGGTCCTGGTGGCTTTGAATCATTCACTCAGCTGAGCCTCCTGTGCCTTGGGCCTCTACTCCCCAGAGCCAGGGTGCCAGGCAGCAGGCACTCTCGCAGTGGCTCCAATCCTAGCTGGCTGTGGTGGCACATGCCTGTAATCCCAGCACTTGGGAGGCTGAGGCCGGAAAATCATGAATTCAAGCCTGGGCTACAAAGTGAGCTCAAGTCCAGCTTGAACTGCATAGTGAGACCCTGTCTCAAAAACAAAACACAAAACAAAACAAGCCCACCCTCAGCGCCCCCGACTCAAGTACAGCTGTGGGCACTGCCACCTGTGTGCCCCTGCATGCCCGGCATGTGTGCACAGGCTACCCAAGCTTCCGTCCACACACAGCCCGGTGCGGGATCCCTTGGGTGAGGCCTGGATTCATCAGCGTCTGTCCCTCTAAAGGGCGCCAGCTGCACAAGCACCAGGCCTAGGCCTCCCCAGGCTGCACCATCCGTCAAGCCTGCCCCTCCCCCAGGACAGCTGCTTGGAGTGGTTGGTCTTGCCACTCTGCCCACAGGCTGGGGACCCTCCCCACCCACACATGGCCCTGTCTCTGGCTCTAAGGCCACCACAGGAGACTGGAGAGAGAACAGCAGCCTCTGCTGGGCCACTACCATCACAGGGGTTAGGGTGACCTGGAGCCAAGCCATGGGGCCTGGGTGCTGGGAACCCCACCCCATTCAGGAGGCACATGCAGGAGGGTTACAAGTTCCAGGCCAGCCTCAAACAACTATGTGAGTAAATTTAAATTAACAATAACTAAAATGAGGCGGATCCTGTTGGCCGCTCTTCCTCGGAGGCTCAAGGGCAGCAAGGACTGACTTGAGCTCTGCTGCAGCCAGGGCCTTGGGGCCCTGCTTGGAGTCTTGGTCACTAGCAGGTACCCTGGAGAGGGCAGAGGCCTTCATGGGGTCTTCAGGTCCTCAGCCCCTTTGTCACCTCTGTCTGGCATCCTGGTCACCAGGTGTGCTGCTCTTCTCCCCTCGGGGCCATATCAGCCAGGAGCCAGGTCCTCAGGACACGAAAGAGTAGCCTCAGCACTCTTCCAAACTCTGATCACCGGCTTGCCCCCATCTTCTGGGTGACCCCTGGGTGTCCTTGAAAGAGCATGTGTCTACAGCTCTACCTTCTCCCACTAGCCCCATGCACCCAGGGTTGTTTGCAGTGGCAGCTGGTACCTGTGACCCAGGACCATGAAGAGAGGGTGGTACCACCTTAAACTGAGATCTGACACTGGCCACCGTACCCCAGCAGCCTGGACAGGGTCTGCACGGGTGGTGCCTCACCTGCTGACCCTGGAGCCCTGGCCCTCATCAACGCCCCTTGATGCAGATGCACAGCAGGCTTGCCAGTTCCAGGCCGAGATCACACAGCATGAAGGGCAGGGGATCGAACTCCAGTCCTAGTGCTTGCCAGGTAGGTGCTTACGCCTCTGTGCTATCTTCCTGCCTGCCCCATAGGGTTCAATTGCCAGGAAATCTTTCTTAGCTCACCACGCCACACTCTGTTTCTCATGTCTCACCATGTCCTGGGCAGGGACTCGGACCTTGCTGGCAGCTCAGTCCTGGCTTCATGAAGTCAGATGGCGTGGGCCTGGCAGGAGGTCCAGTATGGTTCCCTGCGCGTCTGGCTGTCCTCCACCACGAGAAGTCTGGGTGTAGACTCCTGAGGCTTGGGGGAGTGAACCCCATGCAGAGTTGAGGCAGGAGGGCGGGGCAAAGCCTGAGATAAGGTGGAGCCTAGGATCAGGGGTGGAGCCTGGATAGCAGAGGTGGAGCGTGGACCTGGAGGGAGGGGCGGAGTCTTAGGTCCAGGCTATTGGCGTGGGCTACTAGCAAGGGCGACAGCGTGGGCTTCGGGACCTAAACCTGTGTCTTGGAGGGGGCACCTGTAATACCCTACGGATGAGTACAAGAAGTCCAGATTCAGGCTGAGAGGTCAAAGCCAGGCACCAGGGCCTGCATACAAACCAGGGCAGGTCTCCCTGGACTCCAAGCACTGGCCAGGAGCTGGCCTCTCCCATTTTTTGACCTCCTGGAGGCCTCAAGGTTTCCGGCGGTGTCAGTGCCCGCCCCAGCTCTGCTGACTCACTCATGAACTCACACCTGGGCACACACACACACACACACACACACACACACACACGTGTTCATGCTTACACCTGGGCAACAACACACATACACACACGTGTTCACATTCACACCTGGGCAAACACACACACATGTGTTCACACTCACACCTAGGCAAACACATACAGACATGGTCATACTCATACTTGGGCAACTACACACACATGGCCACACTCACACCTGGGCAACCACACACATGTGTTCACACACACACGTGTTCACATTCACACCTGGGCAAACACACACACACATGCACATGTGTTCACATTCACATCTGGGCAACCACACACACAAACGTGTTCACATTCACACCTGGGCAAACACACACAGACACACACATGTGTTCACACTCACACCTGGGCAACCACACACATGTGCACCACATATGCAGGCACAGTGCTGGGCTGGTTCGTGGTCTTCTATGTGTCCCAGCCTCACACGTGTCCTGCCTGGGCTTCTCCCCGATGGAACCCACTGAGACTGCTCCTCCTGTGACCCCCCTGCCCCCGCTGCCACAATACCGCAGGCAGTTACTGTTTTGCAAGGCTGCCCTCATTGCCAGGCTGTGTCCCAGGTGCTCAAGTAGCTGTCTCCTGGTTCCGAAGGCTCCAGCTGAGACAGGAAGGACAGCAGGGTGCAGCCAGTGGCTCTGCGTGCGCTGAGGAAGTCATCTCGCGGTCCTCACTGCTCCAGAATCCGTGCCTTGTGTGTTCCCACCTACACGTCCTGTGGCACGGCGCGTGCTTCTGGCTCACTGGTCCTCCTGTCTTCTGAGGCTTGTCCGCTGTCCCTCTGCCCTGGACGTCCCGCCTGACTCCTGACGGGCACGGCTGTGTGTGTGATGATCGGGCCACATCCTCTTTGCTTAGGGAGAGTGCTCACCTGACACTCGCAGGGCCCTGGGCTCAGGCTCGGTGCTGCCTCTGAGATGCGAGGAGCCCTGCACCCTGTTTACAGCCAAAGCTCCAGCCCCAGCAGCCAACAGCTACGGCCCAACCAGTGATGACGAGTGGTGTCACGCTGGAACCCAGCGCCCAGGCCTGGGAGGCTGAGGCAGGAGGATCACTGTGAGTTTGAGGCCGGCCAGCCAGAACTACTCGGCAAGACCTTATCTCAAAAAACCAAGAACCAAATGAAACCAAAATAAAGGAGACCTCGACCTGTGTGTAGACAGAGGGTGATTTTTTTTTTCTTTCAGGGATCGAATTTCTGCAATCTGGCTGTCCACCATGACAGGAGAAAATGCCCACTTCTCAGAAAGTACTAAGTACAGTTCCAGGCTGCGGTGTAGCTTACTTAGTAGTACAGCACCTACCTAGCGTGCATACTAAGTTGAATCCCCAGACCCCCAAAAAGCAAAAACAAAGAACTCCTCTGAGCCAACATATGAATTGCACTAGGTAGCATTTACTGAGCATTTACTATGTCCAACCCCACTTTAAACCCCAGCAGAATTAGTTTGTTTTAACCTCAGCATCCCTGCAAAGTAAGTCTCCTCACTGCCTCTCATGGGAGGTGTGAGAGCTTAGAACAGCGCTCCAGGCAACGGCTGTGGGTGCTGAGCAGGGCCTGGTGTCCCTGCAGTCCATGGGCCCCAAGTACGAGCAGCCTGGGGTGTGTAACAGAGGCCAGGCGGGGACACTACTTGGGCTTGGCAGGATCTTGCTTTCTTCCTTGTTTTGCTGGGATTAAAAAATGCGGGGCCAGGGCCAGGCAGGATGGCTCAGTGGTCTAAAGCGCCTGCTTAGGAAAGCTTAGGGGGCTGTAGGGACCACGGTTCGATCCCCAGCACCACATGCTGCGCCAGCCCTGCCCTCAGGGCAGGCTGAGCCAGCCATAAAAATAAATAAATAAACAAACAAACAAAAAAAAGAAAAAAAATGTGGGTCCTTCCGTGCACCAGGCCCTGCCCAGAGCCATACCAGCCGGGCTGTGCGGGGGTCCAGGCCAGAGAATCCCAAGCTGCCATCTACTCCCAGCCCCAGGTCGCAGCTGCCCCAGCTGTGAGTAGGCAGAGAACAGGGCAGGGGAATCACCGCACACCCATGCCACTGTTAGCAACAGCCAGGGTCCTTTGCTTTCCACCATGGGTCCTGTTGCCCTCACCAACCCCGATGCCAGGCCCGTGATCGTCCTATGTCCCGTTCCATGGGAGATAGGTGAGAACGAGCCTCCCCCAGGAGGAGGGGCCTCCTGGGGGACCCTGGCTGGCTTGGGCTGGTGATTAGCGGGGTCAGAGCGGGGCTGTTTCCCATTGGCACTGCTGCCCGCCCACAGAGCTGCAGGCAGTGTCAGTGACCCTCGCCCTGGCTGGGGGAAGCCACTGCGCGGTGCACTCCCCCCACCCTCTTCCTCCTGCTCCTCCAGACTGAGGAGACATCTAGCAGGACTGGCCGCCACCCCAAGAGCACGCTGAGAGGCTACATAGCCTTGGAGGGCCCTGCTCCAAACAGCCGGGCCGGCTCCTCCCAGGCCCCGCTGGGAAGGAGGAGGAGCCATCTTGGTCCCCATGCCCCATCCTGTCCTGTCCTCTTGTCACACTTGCCATAGCTCTTCCAGGCCCCAGACTAAGAGGAGACCGAGAGGCAGGGGCAGAGCAGGAAAGCCACTGGTGACAGACCCCGCCCTGAAAGCCCTGGAAAGGTGGACTCGCCCTGCTCACCCAGGAGAGTGACCTTTCTGCCCTAATCAGAGGACAGAGGGAGAACAAACCCACTGCCATCCCTTCAAGACACTCTAGCCTGGCACCCAGAGCTGGGGACGGCTGGGAGCACAGAAAACAGCCGTGACGACAGGTGAGGAACCTGGGGGACAGGGACAGCCTTCATCCGGGCCTTTCTTGGCATTCACCCAGCGGTGGGAGAAGCCAGCGCCTTGTGGCACTCGCGCATCTGTGTGCAGCCCAGGGCCAGGCCACAGTCCCGCTGTCCAGTGTACCGGAATCACCCAGGGCCACTGCAGGCCAATCCTTTTGTTCCCAACCCCCTTCTGTAGCAAAGAGACAGACAGGACACCCAGCAGGTGGCTGGAAGGAGCTGGGGTGGGAGACTGGCGGGGGAGGGTGTGGGTGGGACACCCAGCAGTCTCCTGCACGTCGCAAGACTATTCACGTGCAGCCAGGCATAGTGATGCAGACCTGCCATCTCAGTAATTGCGAGGCGGAGGCAAGAGGAGCTCTGTGAGTTCAAGGCCAGCCTAGACTATAGACTCAGCCCTTGTCTCTCAAAAACTAAAATGTACTCCCACTGTCTGGATTTATCCAACAGGAGCACTTTTTTTTTTTTTTTTTTTGATTCTTGGTGAGGTGCTGTCCCCAGGCCTCTGCCTTGTGGTGGTGGTGGGAGGGGAAGCCCAGAGCCTCGTGCGTAGGGGACCACTGCTCCACTGCCAAGCAACAGCCAGGCCCAGAGTCTGAGATCCGTTTAGGGTGATTAGGCAGATGAAGGACACCAGTTACAGGCAGCAGCAGGAGGCACAGTGCCCGCTCCTGTAATCCCAGCACAGGGGGAGGCTGAGGCAGGACGATCACAAGTTCCCCCTGGGCAGGGGATCAATTTAACAAGACCCTGATTTAAAAGTCTCAACAACAACAACAACAAAAGAGCTGAGAATCCCATTCAGTGCCGAGACCCCCGGGTCCAGTACCAACATCACGAAATTAAAACGTGGGGGCCACAATTCTCTAAAATGGAAGGAGCGTGGACCTGGGTCCCGCCTGTGTCTCCCCCATTCGAGCACCCAGAACAACACCCTCCCCGAGTCCAGCCGTGGGGGCCACAGAGCCCCTCTTAGGACACAGAGTCTGAGAGAACATCGCGCGTTCTGCGAGGCGGCTCCAAAGGGCCTCTCGAGAGGCGGGGCCTCGCAGGAGTGGGAAGGGTCTGTGGCGCGGCGAACAGAGTCTGGGCAGGCAGGGGGGCTCAGGAGGGGCGACTGAACAGGAAGCAGGGATAGCCGGGCTTGGGGAGCCAGCAATGCAGGCTTCTCACAGGCGCCGCCCGCCTGGGGCTCAGGGAAGGGACCCTGCCCGTCGCGTGCTGGCAGAGCTCAGTAGGAGGGCCTCAGGGCTGCAAATGCGCCCCTGCAGCCGGCCCGGCGGTTGGTTTCTTGTGACGCCCAGCGCTGAAACTCGGGTGCTCCGAAAATGAACACCCCTCTCTTGAGATGAGCTCACTAAGCTGCCCGGGTGGGACCCATCCTTGCCACGATGCTGGGATAGCAGGCACACGCGGCCCGGGCCTGTCTAGTCCTCGTCCTTAACTGTGTTTTTGGGTGCAGCCCGAAGTTGAGCGGTCAGGTCAGGGTCCCGCCAGTCCAGTCGTCCCCACACTGGTGGAAAGCTACCCTTCGCCGCGAGTTGTTCCCGAAAGAACCGGAAGTGAGGTACTGGTGGCGCCCCACTACTCTCTGCCAGGGACCTGGTTCCTAACGACCACCCTGGGAGAAGGTCAACCAAGTGCAAGATGTGCACTTCTCAAAACATCAGGGGCCCGGTGCAGCTCGGGGCAGAGCTCTTCTTGCCTGGCAGGCATGGGCCGAGCTCCCCGGCAGCACCTCGGGAAGGAAAATGCTGTTTTAAGCCCCATCCCAAGGGGTCCCCTAGGCTCGGGTGGGTGGGCTGAAGGACCCGCATTACCAAGGGGCCGTCACCCACCCATCCACAGGGACAGAGGTGGTGTCCACGGCCTGCATCTTGCCAATCAATACTGGGGGGGGGCTCAGAGGTGGGGGACCCGTAGCACTTTCCCCACCGGGCTTGGTCCGTAGCCTGGAATTGCAGGCTCTCGCCATGGTTGAGAGGCGCCCTGTTTGTGCTTAGTAACTTAACTTTCCTGCAGTCCCGTGGGTCCTTCAGACAGCGGAGCTCCAGAGGTGACAGTGACAGTCCCCTGCCAGCCGCCAAGGGAACCTAGGGAGACGCCACACACTCGTCTTCGGCCAGGGCTTCGCTGGAATCCCGTGCTCGCTGTACGCCCGCCACCTGACTTCAATTAGCAGGGCCCGGTTCCCCTCCCCCAGCGCCAGCCACACGCCATCCCAGGGGGTCCTAGGCACTTTCTCCCGTCCCAGGTCAGACAACAAAGGAAGGCTAGGCACCCTTTCGAGTCGCTTGTTAGCGAAAATAGCAAGACGCTGAGCCAGAAGCACGCTTCGCGGCCCCTCCCCCAGAGGAGGCAGAGAGGTGGCGCGGTTTGCTAAAGCTCATAAAAAGTTACAACCCTGTTAAATGCAATTAAAGGGCTAGATCTTTGGAAGATAATTAAATGCATTTATTATTATGATTATTAGCTTCTAATTTGCACAATTATCAAGAAACAGGAGGTGGGGAAAACTGAGCTCACTGGCACGGCTGTCTTCAGACCCATCCTGTGGGATCAAACTTCTACAATACTCCGCGGCGCTGTTGTGCGTTGGAAGCCAGAAGACACCGCATACACAGCTCTGCAGGCAGCGCGGAGCGAAAGTCTTGGTTTTATTGAAGGGGGGAGGGGACGATAAGAAACATCTGTTCCACATCCCGCGGCCCCAGCCTGCGGCCCCCAGCCCGGGGCCTCCTCCCAGAAAAGCCACCCACCTTTTTCCCTTCTTGTTTCTTCGGGACATATTTTTTAAAAAACCAGTCTTTTGTCAACACAAACTAAAAATCCCACTACTCCATCAGGACCTCCCTCCACCCCAAACCATTTTTATTGCTTTTTGGGGATAGAAACAAAGAAAGGGCCCAAACAACAATAAAAATCTACTTAAAACACACAAATCCACCCTGAAACTGCTACCCACAGCAGAAGGATGAGTTCTGTTCACTGGGGGAAGAGCAGACTGCAGGGGGGAAGGGGGAGCTACGCAGGGCCTCAAAACTCCCGAATTTCCACCAAGTTTGAAGGCGAAGGGTGCCCTAAGAATCCAGGCAGCGGAGAACCAGAGCCGGAGTACAGGGCAGGTCGCGGCTGATCCGTGCAGGAGCTGAAGGGAAAAGCGGCAGCCCTTCAGGATGGACGTGAGGGCTAGGAGCCAGGCCATCTGCCCGCTGTCCTCCGTTTGTTTTACGTTTTTCTTTCCCTGGGGTAGAGGTCTCTAAGTACCGCCGGAAAGGCACAGCGCAAAAGACTGGGAGGGAAGGGCAGAAAGGAAACACCAAAACAGGTCTGGACCCCAAACATCCCGGGGCTCCGCAGGCCCCACGCAGGCAGAGGCGGCAGGGCCAGCTTGCGTGGGCTCCCGGGTCCCCAGGCTCCCCAGGGTACGACCCAGATCCCAGCCTGGCGGGGCTCCTCAGTCACCACACGTTCTTCAGGCGGGGAGCCCAACTGTTCTTTTTCTTCTCCTTTTTGTTTTAAATAGAAAATATATAATTACATTTGCAAACACTATTTACAATTCTAATCACAAACCTCGAGGGGGCGAGGCAGGCTCGGGGGAGGGGTCCGTCGGAGCCCCACGCTGTCACACAGTGGTCTCCCCGCGGCGGCTCCGCGCCAGGCGAGCGTAAAACTTGCGCCACGAGTGCAGCGTCTTGCCAGACCAGATCCAGAAGCCCGACGTGATACCCACGATGAGCGTCATGAGGTACTTGATCATGTAGACCGTGAAGTCAGGCGCGGCGCGCGGGGCATGGGGCGCGGGGCACGGAATGGCCAGGCTGCGACAGTGCTGGCTGATCCAGGAGCGCTCCCAGCGCTCGCGGAAGGCTTGCTCGTAGAAGTAGCAGGCCAGTACGATAGTGGCCGGCACCGTGTAGAGCACGCTGAAGACGCCAATGCGCACCATGAGGCGCTCCAGCTTTTCGGTCTTCGTGCCGTCGTGCTTCATGACGGTGCGGATGCGGAACAGCGACACGAAGCCGGCCAGCAGGAAGGACGTGCCCACGAACAGATACACGAAGAGAGGTGCCAGCACGAAGCCGCGCAGCGGGTCCAGGCTGTGCAGCCCCACGAAGCACACGCCGCTCAGCAGGTCGCCATCTACCTGGCCCAGCGCCAGGATGGCCACGGTCTTGACGGCCGGCACGGCCCATGCCGCCAGGTGGAAGTACTGCGAGTTGGCCTCGATGGCCTCGTGGCCCCACTTCATGCCGGCTGCCAGGAACCAGGTGAGCGACAGGATGACCCACCAGATAGAACTGGCCATGCTGAAGAAGTAGAGCACCATGAAGAGCAGCGTGCAGCCCTCCTTCTTGGTGCCCTGCACCACAGTGCGGTAGCCGTCGTCTGAGAAGCGCTCGTTGCACACGGCGCGCTCCTGCAGCACGAAGCCGGCGATGTAGGCCACAGACACCATTGTGTAGCAGCCGGACAGGAACACGATGGGGCGCTCGGGGTACCGGAAGCGCTGCATGTCCACTAGGTAGGTGGTGACTGTAAAGAAGGTGGAGGCGCAGCACAGCACCGACCACGTGAGGATCCAGAGGCGCGCGAACCGCGTCTCCTCCTGCGAGAAGAAGAGCGCGCCGTCGGGGCGCGCGGGCTCACAAGGCGCAGCGCAGTCGCGCTCGCCCAGGAAGCGGTAGCTCAGGTAGGCGGGCACGCGCAGCACGCGTGGGCAGCGGAACGGGGACGCGGGCGGCCCCGCGGGGCGCGGGCGCGGCGCCGGCGAGGCAGGCGCAGTGCCGGGCACGGGCCCGGGGGGCGCGGTGCCGGGAGCGCCGTCCTCCGAGCGGTTCTGGCCTACGCACAGCTGCTCGGCGCCGTGGCGTGGGAACAGCTCGCAACGCAGGCGCTCGGGCCACTGGAAGCCGAACTTGTTCATGAGAGCCTCGCAGCCCTGGCGCGCGCGCTCGCAGATGGCGCGGCACGGCGGGATGGCCTGCTCCAGCACCGTGCACACAGGCGCGTACATGGCGCACAGGAAGAAGCGCAGCTCGGGCGAGCACTGCACTTTCACCAGCGGGTAGAACTGGTGCACCTCGAGCCCCGCGTCCTCCTGGCTCGTGTGGCCCAGAAGGTTGGGCAGGATGGTCTGGTTGTAGGCGATGTCGGTGCACAACGGGATGGAGATGGGCTGGCAGAAACCGTGCTCGGGCACGGACAAGCCCCGCTCGGCGCGCGCGCGCAACAGCAGCAGCAGCGGAAGCAGTAGTGCCAGCAGCAGGGGCGGTGGGGTGCGGCGGGGCCGCATGCTGACCCCGAGCACCGGTCACGGCCCGACCCGGTCCGACCCGGCCCGGCCTCGGCCCGGCCCGGCCTGGCCCGGCCCGCGCGAACTCAGCCCACCCTCTCCGAGTCGGCACTCTGCTCCTCCCGCTTCTCCGGCTCCTGCTCCTCTCTTGGACGCCTTTGTGCCTCCTGCAGCCTCCTCGGCCACTCGGATCCCAATTAGTCGGTTTCAAGGAAGCCCCCGCTGGCGGCCCTACCCACTCCCGCCGACCCCCAAAAAGGAATCCTTGAATCCGCCCCGTCGAGCACTCACTGCCGGCCCAGAATGTGCACCGGACCAATCAGATTCAAACTTGAGCCCCGCCCCGGGCCCTGATTGGTCGTTGTCCGTAATAAGCCCCGAAAACCGACGCCTAGTACCGCCCAGTCCCCCTGGGCTTTTAAAGAAACAGACTTGGGGGGGGGGGTAATAGGGTGTGGGCGCCGCCAGGGCCCCAGAGACTCTATGCTAGGTTCCAAACCCTGGTCTCCAATCTTCCGGGAGAACGCAGCCCTTCCCCGTGGCGCCAGACGGCCCCCTTCTTGTTCGAGGTTGCAAATCAAGTAAAAACTTGGAGTTAAAACTTTTATTTAAAAAGAGATAAGTAACTAGTAACAGGCTTTTGTATATACCCCTTCTGGCGGAGCTCAGGCCGACGTGTCTGGGCTCACCCCATACTCAGACTTTGGAGTCCGTCTCCTCCCCCAACTCGAACCCTTCCAAGACCCTCTGAAAAATGGAAGCTTGTCTCTTTAAGAGGCTCTTAAAGGGCCCCCGGAGTCTGGCGTAATTGCCTCGCAGCGAGCACAAAGGAGCCCATTATGGTCCTTTGTGGCGGTGGCACCTCGGAGTGACAAACTAGGGAACTCCGGCTGGGGGCGGGGGCGAGGGAGGCCGCCCCCTCCCGGTCTTCCTGATAAAAAGCGAAGTTGGGGGGATCGTGATCCGACACTAAAAGGGGTTGGCTAGGGAGGGGTGATCACAGCAGAGAGGTGGCTCAGGCCTGGAGAGCAGACTCTGCGGTCCCCCCCTCTGCCTCCCGAAAGTTGTGTGGGGGCGGCTGTTGGCTGGGAAATGCCCCCAAATTCTCGAGGGGCGGGGGGGGCATACTCGCGAGTAACTCTCTCCGGGCGCGGTGACGCAGTAGTGCTTTGGACTCCAGGGCACGGGGGTGCAAAGGAGAAAGAGCGGCTCCTGCCGACCGGGAGAGCCGCTTCCCGCTCGGGCCGAAGAAAGGGAGGCTTTTTAATACAAGAAGTTTAAAAGAAAGAAGAAAGGGCTGGAGACAAGCAAAGAAATCTCTGCTCAGAGACGGATAGAAGGGGCTGCCTTTGACAGGACTCCGTGTTTTCTTGAGTGAGTGAAGGATATGAAGGTTTTCTGATTCTTTTCAACCTGAAAGCGGCCTTTTGAATCCTGGGAAAGTGGCCTTTTTCCCCTCCAGGGAGGAAGTTTTCCTTCAGGATCAAGTCGCCTGGCACAGGCGACTTTGCTATACATCCCTGCTCCAGAGCAGCAGCGTGTGAGAGGACCCTTGTGCGGTAGCTCCTTGGTGTCGCCTGGAAGGCTAGCCGGCATCCATCCCTCCGCAGGTAGCCAGGCCAGGTGGAGGAGGTAGCTCTGCAGGGCTCCGTGCGCTGGGTGCTGGGGCCTCCAGCCGCCTCCCAGCAAACACTGCGTCTTCAGTGACCTTCCACGACAGCCCAGTGACAGCTGCCCCTTCCCTGGTCACCCGGAGGCAGAGGGAAGCTAGGGCTAGAAGAGGGCGACGTCCATCCAGGGCTCTGAGTCACTTCATGTGGCGCTTTTATTCAGCACACCCCCTTCTTTGATAATGTTAGGGGTTGGGCCTGGGTTTGGACGCTGCGCAGGGAAGCCCAGAGTCCCCCTTGCTGAGCAGGAGCTGCACACCAGTCCAGAGCCCGAGCCCCTTCTACAGAGCCCAAAGCAGGCACACCAGGCATGAGGGCACAGGCCTCTCATCCCAGCGTGCAGGGAGGCTGAGGCAGGAGGATCACGAAGTTGAGCCCAACCTGGCAGCACAGTCCTGTAGGCGACCCTGTCTCAAAAATTAGGAAAGGGCTGGAGATGCGGCTCAGTGATAGACTGGGATCTGTCCTACAGGAGGTCCTGGTTCCACATCTGGTCCTGCCAAAAATAATAAGAAAAACAAAACAGGACAAAGTTCGTAGGAGGACAGGATTAGGATGGCTGCTCTCCTGAGGTCAACTCTCAGGCCTGTGCAGAAGAAGACTTTAGAACCTTTGTTTATTCACTCATTTTCATGGCCGGCTCAGCCGACCCCGAGGGCAGGGCTGGTGCAGCATGTGGTGCCGGGGATAGAACCGCGGTCCCTGAAGCCGCCCAAGCTTCCCCAAGCAGGCGCTTTAGACCACTGAGCCATCCCGCCAGGCCCCAAGACTTTAAATCTAAAAAGTTATAGCTTCCAGGGGCTGGGCACAAGTGCCTGCCTGGCAAGTGCAAGGTCATGAGTTTGAACCCTGGTCCCGCAAAAAAAAAAAAAAAAAAAAAAAAAAAAAAAAAAAAAAAAAAAAAAAAAAAAAAGTTATAGCTTCCAAGAACAAAAAATGGTTCTGGGAAGCCAGGCATAGCGGTGCACGCCTGTAATTCCAGCACTTGGGAGGCTGAGGCAGGAGGATCAGGGTGAGTTCGAGACCAGTCTGGGCTACAAAGTGAGCTCAAGGCCAACCTGAACTGCCTAGCGAGTCGCTGCCTCAAAAAAAAAAAAAGAAAAGAAAAGAAAGGTTCTGGGGAGATCAGTTTGTGCAGCATCTTAGGAAAGAAGTCCCGCTGGGTCGTGGCTACTGTTGTCTGGCCCATGGGTGAGCGGGCCCGGCGGACAAGGCCAGCGCCCCCTGCCGGCAGCCGCCCTGCGCTGCAGCTGGTGTGGATCCTGGGCCTTAGGCTGAGTGCAGCGCCCCCAGCACCCACCGCTCACCTCTGATTGGAGGCAGTACTTTTTTAAAGTTTTTTTTTTTAAAAATTTCTCTTAAACCTCATTTATTTGTGTTATGGCTAGCTCAGCCCGCCCTGGGGTGGGGGTGCGTAGCATGTGGTGCCAGGGATCGAGGAGCGGTCGCAGTGCTTGCCTTAAGTTTCCTCCGCAGGCGCTTTAGACCACTGAGCCATCTCACTGACCCGATGGGACACAGTCTTGCTGTGCTCTCATGTGATCCTCCTGCGTCAGCCTCCCAGAGCGCTCGGCCTACAGGCCTGAGCCACCACGCCTGGCTCAGCCAGCCTTCGGGAAGCCTGAAGCAAAGGGCACCAGCTGACTTTTCGTAGATGTCGCCCTCCGTTGGTGTAGTAGGCACCTGGCCAGATCAGGATCAGTCCTGCTCAGAGGCATCTCGGCCTGACCGCCTCAGTAGTCACCTCCTTCCCCAAAGCTGTCTCTCCGGCCCACTGCGGGGCGG
>PVJA010025850.1:15931-30353 GCA_004027025.1 Myocastor coypus
CATGAGAGCGCTTGGCCTCTGTTCAGTATCCACAAACACTCTTGCTCACGCCTGTAATCCCAGCACACGGGAGGCTAGGCAGGAGGCCTGGTGAGAGTTCGAGACCAGCCTGGGCTACAAAAGTGAGCTCAAGGCCAGCCTGAACTGCACAGTGAAACCCAGTCTCAAAAAGACAAAAAAAAAAAAAAAAGAAGAGAGACCCTGGATTCAGTCTCTGATAGTGCAGCCCAAGATGAGAGCATCACAGACACTAAGAAAGAAGAAAGAAGGGCTGGTGAGACGGCTCAGCGGACTAAGGGCCTGCTTGAGCAACCACAGGGACCGGGCTCAATCCCAGGCACCACAGGCCATGCCAACCATGCCCCTGGTCACGCTGAGCCGGCCACCAAGACCAGGCATAGTGTTGCATGCCTATAATCCCAGTGCTGGGGAGGCTGAAAACAGGAGGATCACTACTGAGTCTGAGGCTGGGTGTGGGGGTGCACGCCTGTGATCCCAGCACTTGGGAGGCTGAGGCAGGAGGATCGGTGTGAGTTCGAGACCAGCCTGGGCTACAAAAGTGAGCTTAAGGCCAACCTGAACTGCATAGCAAGACCCTGTCTCAAAAAGACCAAAAAAGGGGCCCAGCAGGATAGCTCAGTGGTCTAAAGAGCCTGCGTAGGAAAGTTTGGGTGGCTTCAGGGACCATGGTTCGATCCCCGGCACCACATGCTGCGCCAGCCCTGCCCTCTGAAACAAGAAAAAAAATAAAAATAAAAATTTCAAAATTCTTTTTTTTTTTTTTTGTCTTTTTGAGACAGGGTCTCGCTATGCAGTTGAGGCTGGCCTTGAGCTCACTTTTGTAGCTCAGGCTGGTCTCGAACTGGCACCAATCCTCCTGCCTCAGCCTCCCGAGTGCTGGGATTACAGGCGTGCACCACCACGCCCGGCTAAAAATTCTTAAAAAAAAAAAAAATTTTTTTTAAAGGACCCAAAAAAAAAGAACCCCAACAACACTACAAGTCCAAGCTGCATAGTGAAACCCTGTACAAAATACAGTTAAAAAAAAGTGTGTGTTGGGGCCCGGCGGGTTGGCTCAGCGGTCTAAAGCACCTGCTTGGGAAAGCTTGGGCGGCTTCAGCGACCGTGGTTCGATCCCCGGCACCACATGCTGCACCAGCCCTGCCCTGGGGGCGGGCTGAGCCAGCCATAGAAATGAGTGAATAAACAAATAAAGGTTCTGAAACAAGAAAAAATAAATAAAAATAAAAATAAAAAAATTCTTTAAAAAAAAAGTGTGTTTATTGTCTTAAGAAATTATATATATATATATATATATATATATATATATATATATATATAGCACTGCATCCAAGCTCTTTTTCTGGGGGCTCCTGTTCTGGTGTGTGAGGAGGGGGTTCACTTGGGAGTCAGTGGGGGTGAAGGAGAGGGGGGAATGGGGAAGGGGCTGGGGGACAGAGAGATGGAGAGACAGCAAGAAAAATGGAGACAGAGAAAGAAGCAGAGACACAGAGAGAGATGGAGAGACATGCAGAGGGAAGGAGAGGGAGAGGCAGAGACAGAAACAGAAACAGGGACAGAGAGAGAGACAGGGACAGAGAGAGACATAGAGACAGAGAGACAGAAAGGTAGACAGAGACAGAGATACAGAGACAGAGAGAGACAGAAAGATAGAGACAGAGAGACAGGGACAGAGAGACAGAGACAGAAACAGGGACAGTGACAGAGAGAGACAGAGACAGAAACAGGGACAGAGAGAGACATAGAGACAGAGAGACAGAAAGATAGACAGAGACAGAGAGACAGGGACAGAGACAGAGATACAGAGACAGAGAGAGACAGAAAGACAGACAGAGACAGAGAGAGACAGGGACAAGCCCAGGCTGTGTGGGGCCTGCCTGCTGGCCGTGTGCAGGGCACCCTGGTGGCTGAGAGGTGCCCGCCTGCTCTTGTGCAGTAGGTGGCAGTAGGGCAGGGACTGGTGACCAAGGGTCCTTGTGTGAGGCGGTGGGGGCTGGCCAGCCGTGCTAAGCACCCAGCAAGAGTCCCACACACACAGACTGCCCTGCAGGGGACTCTGGCTTCGGGACGAGGTGGCTGTGGCAGGGGGTCTGAGGGCGTCCTGGGGCAGCTTCTGGAGGACGCTGAGAGCCCAGAGGCCAGGCGCAGAGGTGCAGAGAGACGGATGCCACGTGCTGTGGTCTGCCCCGGGAGAGCCCACTGCGGAGCACGCAGGGAGAGCAGCCTGGATGTCAGGAGCAGGCGACAGTCCCCAAGCCCAGGCAGGCAGGAGACCTGCTCTCCTGTGTCGGGAGCACCTCGAGTGTGTCTGGGAAAGAGGGAGGGGGGTAGCCAGTGTGATGGTGCACACCTGTGGGCACTGTGGCAGGAGGGCCAGGGGCGGAGCCCAGCCTGGGGCATATGGCTCAAGACAAGAAATGGCTGGAGACATAGCCAGTACTGCAGCACCCCTAGGCCTGAGGCCCAGGGCCACACACACACACACACACACACACACACACACACAGAAGTAAAACAATGGCACCCTTAAGAGGCTGAGGCAGGAGGACTGCCAAGTACTTGAGGCCAGCCTAGGCTACACAGCAAGACCCTATCTCAAAAACCAAAGCAAAAATCCATGGGGTAAGCCAGGTGTGGTAGCACACACCTGTAATCCCGGCACTCCGAAGGCTGAGGCAGGAGGACAGTTACAAGCTCGAGACCCGCCTGAACTACAAAGTGAGCGCAAGGCCAGCCTGAGCACAGTGCGACCCTGTCTGAACAAGACAAAAAGAAAACAAGAAGGAACCACGGCCGTGCCGAAAAGGGCCATGGTCACGTGCAGCCTATCCACTACACGAACTGCACCCAGCGCGCACCCAAGGATAAGGCCATTAAGAAGTTTGTCATTCGGAGCATGGCGGAGGCCGCCACCACCAGGGACGTTTCTGAAGCGAGTGTCTTCGATGGCTGTGTGCTTCCCAAGCTGTGTGTGGAGCTGCACTAATGTCAGTTGTGCCATCCACAGCAAAGTGGCCAGACATGGATGTCATGAAGCCCGAAAGGACCAAGCACCTCCACCCCCACCCCCCCCACCCCGATCTAGGCCTACTGGTGCTGCCCCGAGACCTCGGGCAAAGCCCGTGTGAGAGGAGCTGGGTCCCAATGGACTGAAGAAAACTCTCCTGAGAAAGAAATGATAAATTGAATGCTATACTTTATACAGCAGGTTGAGTATACCTGCCAGAGGTGGGTCGGGTTAATTCAACCTCCCCATGATCAAGCCGGCACTCTGAAAATGAATAACCGGGAACACACGGGGGGGGGGGGATAAATAAACAAACAAGCAAATCCCACAGGCCTGGGGGAGTTCCTGGATGCCTTGTAGCAAGCAGGCTTGCCTCTTCCTGCCTGGGCTGGCCAGACACTCCTTCCTCCAGCTCCCTTCTGTGACCGGCCCCCTGAAACTGGGCCCAGAGTCAGCAAGAGACCCGGGGTTCGTGGAGCCCCCTGCCTGCTGGGTCCCGGGTCCCCCAGGACTCCCTCCCCTCTGCCCGCCGTGACGAGGATGGCGGCATCCTACTGGCCCTGCCTCCGGCTCTGCCTGTGGCTCAGGGGGCAGAAGGAGCCATAGTGCCGACAGAGAAGGCTGGAGCCTACTAAGTTTGGTCGGTGAGGCTCATGGGGTAACCGGAAATCGTGGTCCCCACAAGTGAATGCGCCAGAGGCTCTGTCTCCCAGCATCTTCCCTGGCCAGCACCAAGCGGTCAGAGGCTGGGGCCAGGCTCCCGGGCAGGGCTCCCAAGGCCCTCCCTTGCCCTTTCTCTGATGTAAGCTGTGGCTCAAGTCGAATCAGCTGGGAAGGCCCCCGGGGACCCACCTGCCTTCCCTGGACTTTGTGGGGAACTGAGATCCTGTTCCTACTCCGGGGTCCAACAGGGAGGCCTGTGTCCCCTTACAGCCACTTCTGAGAGAGGCCAGGGTCTCCAGACTCAGCATATCACACCCAGCCCACCGGGTCCTGCTCTGGCTTCAGGACACCCCCTCTATAGGTGGGGGTGCAGTGTAGGGTCCAGCAGCTCTGCTGTGCTGAGAGCCAGTGAACCCTCACAGAGGAGGGCCTGTTGGTGCGAGTCAGTAGGGCGGCCAGGCAGGGGCCACCTCCCTCCGTCCCTCACCTTTCTTCTCCCCTGTCAAGCCCTGCAGGCCCTCGGGGTTTACAACTCCACCCATACTGGGCCTGGGAGATGGGTCCGGGGTTCTGGAACCCAGGCTAGACTGAAAGCAGACAGTGGTGACCCCAGACAGTGCCATCATGCTGCCGCCCTCTGACCTTTGAGGCTGCTTTGCTTCTCTGAGACATGACCCTGTGTCCTCTGTGCAGAGGTTTCTCAGGGACTGTCGCTGCGGGCAGGACGCTTAGGTTGGCCACAGGAGAGCTCGGAGCCCAGCTGTGGCAGGCTGGTGTGGGGCTGCTGGACCTCAGCCCAGGTCACGCCGACTCATTCTGGAAGAATTCCGTGCCCAGTGGTTGGCAGCAGGAGGGGCAGCTGTGCACACTGGGGTGGCCTGGACTTGGGGACAGGTGTGGGTCTCTCACTCTCCCAGCACCCCAGCAGGAAGCCATTGCAGGGCAGTGTTGGGGAGCAGTCTTGGTCCACCTGGGACAGGCATACGGCAGAGTGACTGCTGTTTCCCTGGTTTCCGCCTTGCAGCCAGCACCCCAGAACCTACCAACCCCGGGCGCACCCACAAAGGGCCTGCCTCAGGGCCCCCAGCTACCCCGGGCCAGGTGCCTGGGCCTGGAGCTAGGAGGGGCTATTCCTGTGGAGGAGGAGCCCTGAGGTGTCTGGACCGCAACTACCTCGTCTTCCTCATCCAAACACAGGGATGGCGGGAGCACTGGGGCTGTGGCCGAGAGACTGGGCTTGGAAATAAGCCTGTCCTAGAGAAAGGCTGATCCCCAAAGGCACCCCGAGAGGGGCAGCACCTGCTGAGCCCGGAAGTTAGGTGCCTTGCCAAAGTCCAGGGGGGACGAAATGTCCTCGAAGCCAGGAGTGAGATTCCACTCCGAGGCCACCAGCCCAGGGTGTCAAGGAGCTGCTGCTGCTGTCCTCCTGCGCTGGAGAGAGTAAGCCCAGCCTCTCCCTCAGGCTAGGCAGGCGCTTCCACTTGGCTCCCATACCCACTTTTTAGGACAGAATCTGTCCTACTGTGCTGGCCAGGCCAGCTTGACTTTCTGGACTCATGCTGGCGACCCTCCTGTCTCAGCCTCCTGCATATGCTGCTGTCCCAGGTGAAACAACAGTTTAGGTGCCTCTATTTAGAACTGGGATTTCTCTGATTCCTTCCCCTCCGTCTGCTAGGCTCAGGCCTGGGAGACCCCACAGTACAGAGAGCCAGGGGCTTGCAGGAAGGAGCCGGGCAGGAAAGGTGCCAGAGCCAAGGGCCAGGGGACATTTTTCAGGGGAAGGCAAAGCAGGCGCTCCAGCCTCAGGGTGTCCTCAGTGAGCTCTGGGCCCAGCTCAGTCCAGGCCCTGTTCTCTGCACTCAGCTTTTTCCCACAGGCCTGGCCCCTCCCAGTGCTAGTTCCTTGGCCACTGCTTGGAGTCAGGAGGGAGCAGGGGCCTTGCCCTGGGAAGCCCAGGCACCCTTCTCCCTCTGGGGAACAAGAAGTGTCGCCAGCAGCTCCAGGACAAAAAACAAACAACAAACCTGCTTTCTATGCTGTCTCAGTTCCTCTAGTCTCACTGCTGGGACAGATCCCTGACACCCAAAATGAAGGAAGGAAAGGCTTATTCAGCTCACAGTTACTGGAGGTTTCCGTCCGAACTCGGCTGGCTCCAAGGCAGCGCGGCACATGGCAGAGGGCAGCAGTTCATGGCGGCGGAACAGCAATGGCGACCGAGAGGGTCTGTCTCTGTCTCTGTTGTATGTTGGGAGCTGGCAGGAAGCCAGGGAATTGATCGAGTGTGTGCAGGTGGGACTAGGCTTCCCTTTGTGGGGGCAAAAAGCTACGCCCAGTGCTGAGAAAAACATCCTGCCGGGTTCAATATAGAGCCCAAGCACACCTGCAGGGAGTTCTGGTTGTCCCCCTCCCCTGCTTGGAATGTTTTCAATTTCCCCAAAGCAGTTGCGCAATTTCCTGTTCTTGAACACTGAATAAAAGGAAGATCCTCCTGAGGATCGAGGCTCACTTCGAGAGGGACAAGTCTCCGTGAGTCCTCTGGGCTGCCTTCATCAGGTCTTCTCGTGGTTTCTTTCGGCACCGACACCAGAACAACACAACATGTCTCCCTTGTGCTGCATTCAGGCTCTGCCCCAGGTTGGGAGGAGTGCTCACACCCATAATCCCAGCAGTACTAAGAACTGTAATTCCAGTAGATCACCCCCATCTCAGTAGATCGTGAGTTAATCTCAAACTCTAGAAGTCCCCACCCCACGACTGCATGAGGCTTTGGAGGGACCGCTAGCCACAAAGCACAACGCATGCACGGGTTCACACAGCTGCTAGCTGGCCTCGAATTCAAACCCAGGCAGCCTGGTTCCAACCTGGGTTTGGTTGGGTTTTTAAGACAGGTTCGCCCTGTGGCCTTTGGGCTGGTCTTGAACTCAGTGTGTTGCCTCAGCCTCCCAAGCTGGGATCATATGGGATCATAGGTATGCGGGCCCCCCCCCCCCCGCTCCCCCCAGGACACAGAGCCTTGATGGCAAGCTACGTTCCTAGCCTGGTCTCACCAAATCCTAAATGGCAAGGCTGGGGTTGAGTTTGTAATCTGGCCTTGGCCTCTCAGAGACCCGAGATCACAGGACTGTGTCAAAGCCATCCCCCCCAGCTGTAACCTCTGCCACCCCTGCCAAGCCCCCGGGCTACCTGGCCACCGTGCTGTGCGCCCTGCCTCCTTCTGCCCCTGGAGCTGGGCTGGATGGGCGCTCCCTGCCCAGGTTGTGGGGTGGTGGGTGCAGATGTAACCTAAGCCTCCAGCTGCATCTGCACCAGCCCCCCCAGGAAAAAGGGTGAGCCCCCCTCCCTCCAGAGGACCCAGGGCTGGTGTCCCCCTGCTGCCCCTAGCCTGGAGCCCCTGCATGCAGGAGGGAAGAGCTAAGCCTGCTCTTAGCTCCCACCAGCAGCGGACCCCCGATTCCTGGCTATCTCTGCTTCCCGCTCACCAAGACCTGAGTGTGCTCTGGAAGGGGTCATGGGCAGAGAGGGTGAGATCAGGACGGTGGGCTCAGGGGTCCCAGTGCAGGCAACCTCGGCCCCTTGCCTCCCCCAACACAGCTGGGTGCTCCACCCTGAGGAACCCAGGAGTTGGGGTGAAGGCCATCCTGGGAGAATCATGCACTGCTGCCCGCAGCTGAAGGAGGCCTGGGGGAGAGCCACTGTCTTCGTTATTGGGGTGAACTATGCAACACCCACAATTTAAGAGAGAGACCTACTTTGGCTCATGCTTCAGCGCATAGTCAGCATGCTCCACGGCAGGGTGGCGTGGCAGACGGCGGCGTGACGGGAGCAGGGTGTGGCAGACCTGCAGGTGACAGGGCCAGGGTGCGAGGAGCTAAAGCTAGGTCAGCTCCCCACACACCTGGCTCTTCCAAGCAGGCGGCACCTCTCACAGCAAGTCATCATCCTTTCTAAGCTCCCCGAAGCCCTAAGTATGAGCACGGGAGGTTTGGGGGCATTTCTGCTCCTGGCTTCCAAAGGGGTCTCGCTTGCACCATCCAAATCCCCTTACCGAACAATGCCTTTAGTCCATCTCTAAGCGTCACCAAGGTCCTAACAGAACCAGCACTGTTAAGAAGTCCAGGTCGTCTGAGACGCAGGAAAACTCAGCTGTGAGCCGCTGCAAAGATCAGAAAGTCAGGGGCTGGGGAGGTAGCTCAGTAGAGTAAGTGCTGGCCTAGCAAGCACAGGGTCCTGAGTTCAATCCCCTGTACCACAAGAAAGAAAGAAAGAAAAGAAAAGAAAAAAGCTAAACACAGCCAACACACAGTAAACACTCCCACTCCAAAAGGAAGAAACAGAGGGATAGAAACCAAAGGATCCAAAGCAAGCCCAAAACCCAGCAGGGCAGACATTAGATCCTGTGGCTCTGTCCAGCCAGGGCAGGCTGTGGCAAGGCGTGAGCCCTGAAGGGTCCAGGCAGCCCCACTCTGTGGCGTTGCTGGTGGATGGATGCTTCTCTCACGGCCGCTCTCAGGGCTGTCTTTGCTCCCTGTGCAAAGGTTCCGTGTTCCTGGCTTCTCCAACACCCCAGGATTGTCACTACACCTTCCGCTGCATTTCACAGCTCCGTACATGGCCCTCTCAAAAGCACACTGCCCAGCCTCTCAGGCCTTCTCCTTAAATCTGTGTGAAAGCCTTCCTGACCCCAAAACTTTCACATTCTGCATATTTATAAGCTAACATCATGGGGATGATGCCAAGGTCTGTCCCCAGCTCCAACAGTAGCTGAGCCTGCTTGGATCATAGCTGCAGAGGCCTCTGAGGGCCATGAAGGGACTCGCAGGGAACAAATTCTCAAAGTGACCCTCTCCTTTCAAGTTAAAGACTAACTTTTGCAATTATGAGCCTGTGGAGGGTGGGACCTTGATGGCTTCTCACATGCCTCAAGGGATCATTCCTAGCACTCCATCATAAAGTATTTGACTTCTTTTTATTTATTTATTTTATTTATTTATTTATTTTTTTATTCTTGTTTCAGAACCTTTTGCTTGTTCATTCACTTATTTTTACAGCCAGCTCAGCCCGCCCCGAGGGCAGGGCCGGCGCAGCATGTGGTGCCGGGGATCGAACCGCGGTCCCTGAAGCCACTCAAGCTTCTCCAAGCAGGCGCTTTAGACCACTGAGCCATCCCGCCAGGCCCCTTGACTTCTTTTTAGCAACAAAATTCTCCTATGTTGCACCTATGCAAGTCCTAGCTTTGTCTGAGTTTCTTTTCTGGCCATAACTTTGGCCAGAGTCTGAAAACTTCTAAATCAGTCAGCTGTGCCATTTGCTCTAGATTTCAAAGTTCGGCTAGCTAACCGCCCCAAACAGTACCCAGGACACAGCCTCAACATTAGGCTGCCTTGCAACTTCTTCAGCCAGGTTAGTGAGCCCCAGCCTTTAATCCCAATTTCTGCCAAGTCTTGGTATATGAACGAAATGTAGACAAGTTTTCCTGATGGAGCGCAACGCTTCTAGCCTGCAGTCCAGCTGTCCATGGAGCCCTCCTGAGGGAACTGAAACCTCCCGAGGCTGGTCCTTGCTGGCTGCGTTCTGGTCTGCTGAACTCTGCAGTGATCCTCCTACAAGCTCGGTTTACAGCATCTAGGGTTTCTCCAGCCGGCAGCTCCAGTCCTTTCCAAAATCCTCCTGCTGAACCATGTGGTCAGGTAGCATGGCGGCAAAGACCCCACTTTTCTGGCACCAACTCTAAGGGACTCTCTAAGCTACCAGGACACAAGAGACAGTGTCTACAACTGCAGGGAGCAGGGGCATTTTGGCTGGCGGTTCAGTTCAAGGAAGCGAGCACAGCACAGGGCTGTGCGGACCTGAAGCAGAGGAGCAGCCAGGATGGAGAGGATCCTCCTGGTCCATCCGAGCGCCTCTCTTCCTCCGGCCCGACCTGAAGCGGCAGTAGAGGAGGCACGAGTGTGCAGCTGACGCTGGTGACCGAGCCCCTGCCCAAAGGCTACATTGCACCTTCTGGAAGGCAGACTGCCACTTACTTGCCAGAGGTGAGGTGGCCTGCAGCACCGGGCAGACACTGTCAGAGCCGCGATGCGATGTCACTGCGCCCCCTGCCGGCAGCCGTGTCTGGTGCCCTCGGAGTCCTGCCGGTCAGAGGAGCTGGCCTACAAACCCTGAGCCAGACTGTGGGCCTGAGTCCCCACACGCGCCTGTAATCCCAGCACTCTGGAGGGAATCTTGAGTTCAAGGCCAGCATGGGCTACAAAGTGAGCTCAAGGCCAGCTAGAACTGCATAGCAAGAACCTGTCTTAAAAAGAAAAAAGAAGAGACCCTGTCACAAAAAAGAAAAGGAGTCTGCCCCTTTTTATTGCTGACTCGCGCCGTTGCCGTGGGTGTACTGCCTTTTTTTATTCAGCCTTGTTTTGTTGTTTCTTTTCTTTCTCTCCCCCCCACCACGTCCTTTTTTCCAGCACTGGGGATTGAACCCAGTGCCTTGCCCTGACACAAGGCCGAACTCAGATTTTATTTATTAATGAAGGAAGGAGTGGCTTGAAGATGAGCGAATGTGAGAATCCGGGGAATTGCGTGAGTGCGGCGAGCTGGGCTCGGTTGGAGGCCTGCATTCACCTTAGCAGTATGCAGAGAGCGGAATCTGCACAGAGCGGGATCTGCAGCGAGCGGGATCTGCAGCGAGCGGGATCTGCAGCGAGCGGGATCTGCAGAGAGCGGGATCTGCAGCGAGCGGGATCTGCACAGAGCGGGATCTGCAGCGAGCGGGATCTGCAGCGAGCGGGATCTGCAGCGAGCGGGATCTGCAGCGAGCGGGATCTGCAGCGAGCGTCACCTGCATGACACAACCCAGGCAGCACCAAATGTTTCGAGCCTGGTGCTTCAGCTCCGATGTGTGACCTCTCGAGCTCCAGGAAGTCCTAGCTTCTGTCTCGAGCCTGCATCCCAGTCACCAGTGTGGAGCATTTGCCTCTTCATCCCATCTTGACCCAGCTCACACTGCCAAGCAGCAGGTAGGGGTTCTGGAGAAGCAAGCCCTGCCTGCCGTCTTCAAAGACTCCCACCAGCACCCCGGCTAGACCAGTATGCATTGCTTAAAGCCCATTGAGGGGATGAGGAAGACGCCTAGCCGGCTCTGTACCTATACACAGAAGCGGGGTCAAGCTTGGCCTAAAGGGAGGCAGCCTCTCCTCTTTCAAGGAGAGTCACCCAGGGGGTCCTCCTCCCCAGTTCCCCCTTCTGTAGGGCCTCTCGTTGCCACCAGGTTGAGAATCCTCCGTGACACACTTTAAGGAGAAGGATTATAAACAAGAGAATGAGCCCACCAATTCCAACACGAGATATGCAAATGGATTCCCTTGTTCTACAGCATCAGCAAGCTTGTCCCAACCCTTACCTTGGGCATCAAACGTGGCTGCCGCTGTGACAGTGTGACAGCGCTGTTCTCTGGAGATGGTCTACATCCACAGTAACGTTCTGATGGATCATTCCTTGTATGTGTTATTCAGTCATTTCCCAAGGATGTGGACTTTTGTGGCATGGCGCTGGGGTGACACAAAAGTGTGGCACACTATGGAGACACTTCAATCCAAGTTGCAAAGGTGAACTTTCAACGCGATGTCCCGCGGAGAGGACGAAGGTTGCTAGAATTCTCACTTGGATTTTCGACTTTATATTAATATTTCGCTGAATTGTCCAACTGCCATCAGCAGTTGTCTACAAAGTGAGCAGTTAGTACTGAATGAGCTAACAGCACAGAGGTAAGAGCTCTGCTGGCCACCAAAAGCACTAGGCAAGTTATCCCTGCTATAATTGATCCAAGCATCCTCTGGATAAATCTTTTAATGAAGGTCTCTCTGAAGAAAGAGCTAAGTCAATGACACCATGGCTGGGCCCCGCAGGGTGGCTCGGTGGTCTAAAGCGCCTGCTTAGGAAAGCTTAGGCGGCTGCAGGAACCGCGGTTCGATCCCCAGCACCATGTGCTGCACCAGCCCTGCCCTCAGGGCAGGCTGAGCCGGCCATAAAGATAAACAAACAAACAAACAAACAAAGTTCTGAAACAAGAAAAAAATGATACCATGGCTCTGTTCGATTGTCTGGGAGCCAAGCTGCAGGCGTCCAGCCCATGACCACCGCTGTGGAGTCACCTGAAGGGCGGCGTCCAGGCGTGACACAGTTAGCGCGTGAGAACGTACTTGGGCGCTGCTCCAGCCTCCCTCTTAACAGCCCATGAGATAAGTGCCTGCTTGGCAAGTGCAAAGTTTTGAGTTTGATCCCTGGTACAAAAAAAAAAAAAAAAATGAGCATCATAAACACATACATTTACTTTTATTTATCCTCATAATACTACTTTGACTTTTCCTCCACCTACCGGCTGTCCCACTCTGCAGCCATCCAGCACGAAAAAGCCAGGCTGGCTTTCATAACGTATGTTGCATGGGCCCAGCTTTGGCACTGATAATAAGTTTGGGATGGGAGGACGGAGGTCTCTAGCTGCCCATGCAACACTGGACACGGCCTCTGAGGTCACCGTGTGGTTAGGAGAGCCTGAAAAGAAATCCCATGCCAATCTCGCCTCCTTTCCAGGAGGAATCCTCTAGGGGACCAATCTCCAAAGGAACAGCTGAAGTCCATTGTCCTGGTTACTTTTCTCTCATTGCTGGGACAAGATGCTTGGTGCCCCTAGTTAAGGAAGGAAAAGCTACTTAGCTCACAGCTCGTGGAGGTTTCAATCCATACTCGACTGGGGCCAAGGCACAGCGGCACATGGCAGAGGGCAGCAGTTCATGGTGGCAGAAAACAGCCAGGGCAAAAGGGAGGTGTGCTGGCAGCCACAGAAAGCAAGGGTCTCTCCCTTCCTTGCGCTGCATTCAGGCTGTCTGCGCCGGGGCAGGCACAGCACTCACACCCGTGGTCCCCACGTTGAATAATGAATTAATCACAAACCAGGAACCTGCCCCATGACTGCACGAGGCTTTGGGGGGACAACTAGAAATAAACCCGTAACACCCATCCATGGGATGGACCCCTGAAGGTCTGCCAAAGGCCCACAACACCCTCCTCAAAATCAGGGACATAGGGGCCCGGCGGGATGGCTCAGTGGTCTAAAGCCCCTGCTTGGGAAAGCTTAGGTGGCTTCAGGGACCGCGGTTCGATTCCCGGCACCACATGCTGCGCCAGCTCCGCCCTCGGGACGGGCTGAGCCGGCCATAAAAATGAATGAATAAACAAACAAAGGTTCTGAAACAACAAAAAAATAAAAAATTAAAAAAAAAAAAATCAGGGGCATAGCCGGGCGTGGTGGTGCACCCCTGTAATCCCAGCACTCGGAGGCTGAGGCAGGAGGATCGGTGTGAGTTCGAGACCAGCCTGGGCTATAAAAGTGAGCTCAAGGCCAGCCTGAACTGTATAGTGAGACCCTGTCTCAAACACACACACACACACACACACACACACACACAGAATCTTAGTAAAAAAAAAAAAATGAGGGGCATGGGCTTCTGGAATACAGATAGGAATGTAAGTTTAAACTCTCTTACAAAGTTACCATCTCAGGGGCTGGGGAGATAGCTCTGAGGCACAAGTGCATGCTGGGTAAGTGCAAGGTCATGAGTTTGAACCCTGATCCCACAAAAAAACAAAACAAACAAACAAACAAAAAAAAAACAAAGTTACCATCTCAGGGTATGGAATTTTTTTTTAATCTCTCTCTCTTTTTTTTTTTTAAGAATTGTTTTATTTTATTTCTTTCCTTGTTTCAGAACTTTTGTTTGTTTTGTTAATTTTTATGGCGGCTCAGTCTGCCCCGAGGGCAGGGCTGGCACAGCATGTGGTGCCAGGGATCAAACTGCAGTCCCTGCAGCTGCCCAAGCTTTCCTAAGCAGGCACTTTAGACCACTGAGCCATCCTGCCGGGCCCTCAGGGTATAGAATTTAAGGTTAATAAGGCAAGTTGTCCTTTAGACAGTTGCACTTTCCAAGTCTGACCTTCTAATCATCGTACCTCTATAAAAATAGTCAGTAGAAGAAAAAAAAAAAAAAAAAACCTCTCTGGAGCTGTAGCTGCAATAACTTTTCACCCATTCATTTTATTTTATTATTTTTGTTTTGTTTTGTTAAGACAGGGTCTCGCTATGCAGTTCAGGCTGGCCTTGAGCTCACTTTTGTAGCCCAGGCTGATCTCAAACTTGCACTTACCCTCCTGCCTCAGCCTCCCGAGTGCTGGGATTACAGGCGTGCGCCACCACGCCCGGCTGAAAGAGACTTTTTAAAGGGCTGAAGGAGTCAACATTTCACTTTGTCGGAGAAGCTTCAGTCTTGGCATTCACCCTGCACTTCCTCATCTGGCTTGCAGCGCACTCTCCGGCCTCCAGCTTCGATCTTTCGCCATCCGTCACAGACTCTTCAGCGTCCATTACAGACACTTCAGTCTTCCATCGCAGACCCATCAGCCAATGGACAGAGACTTACACGGAGTGCTGCAGCGAAGTCCAGACCTCGGGATTGAATTCTTCAGCCCGGAGCATGCAGACGCCCTGTGCGCGCTTCCTCATCTGACTCTGTGACTGACTATTGTAAGCCAATCTCATAATTCCTTATATACATTGTATATTTTTTTTTTTTTTTTTTTTTTTTTTTTTTTTTTTTTTTTTTTTTTTTTTTTTTTTTTTTTTTTTTTTTTTTTTTTTTTTTTTTTTTTTTTTTTTTTTTTTTTTTTTTTTTTTTTTTTTTTTTTTTT
>PVJA010025851.1:0-30271 GCA_004027025.1 Myocastor coypus
AAAAAAAAAAAAAAAAAAAAAAAAAAAAGAAATAGAAGGAAATATAGTCCTGCAGTAGTGAATGATGGGATATGTGATGTCGTTGCATTGATAGGCAAGTTCTTGTTCTGTATACATGGAATGTACTTAGTCAAACTGTGACACCCATAATGTCACTAGACAATAGGTTCTTTTTGTTGTTTTTAGTGCTGGCATGGTACCAGGACCTTCCCCAGGCTATGCAAGCACTAACCACGGAGCTGTATGCACCCCTTGATGATACCTTTACATAACAGGACTATGTATCTGTTGGGTTTTGCTACAGTAATGAACATCCCCATATTCTAGTGGCTGAATCAACCAAAGTCTTTTCTTGGCTCTTACTACACAGCCATGGCAACTCAGCAAGAGATTCTCTTTAATTTGTTTTCTTTGTTTTGTTTTGTTTTGTTTTATGGAACCAGGGATTGAACTCAGACCCTTGCACTTGCCAGGCAAGCTTTTATTCTACTAAGCTATCTCCCCAGCCCCTAAAGGAGGAAAGATTTTTTTTTTCTTGTTTCAGAACTTTTGTTTGAGGGCAGGGCCGGTGCAACATGTGGTGCCGGGGATAGAACCACGGTTCCTGCAGCCATCTAAGCTTTCCTAAGCAGGCGCTTTAAACCACTGAGCTATGCTGTTGGGCCCCAGGAAAGATTTATTTAGCACATAGTTCATAGAAGTTTCAGTCCATAACCCACTGGCTGGAAGGCAGGGTGGTTCATGGCTGAGGGCAACAGGTCATGGTGGCAGAAGATAGCAAAAGCAACAAGGTAAGAGGAAAGAGCTCGTCTGTTTGTTTTTGTGGTACTGTGGATTGAACCCATGCTCACTACTACTAAATGCATCTCTAGCCCTGCCTAGTTTTTTTTTTTTTTTTTAAAGAATTTCTTTATTTTATTTATTTATTTCTTGTTTCAGAACCTTTATTTGTTTATTCACTCATTTTTATGGCTGGCTCAGCCCACCCCGAGGGCAGGGCTGGCACAGCATGTGATGCCGGGGATCAAGCTGCGGTCCCTGAAGCCGCCCAAGCTTTCCCAAGCAGGTGCTTTAAACACTGAGCCATCCCGCCGGGCCCTAGCCCTGCCTAGTTTTATGTTGAGACAAGATCTCACTAAGTTGCCCAGGTAGGAACTGGTGATCCTCCTACCTCAGGCTTCTTGAATGCTGAGATCCCAGGTGTATGCCGCCACAGCTGGCTTACAAGGCTCCCTGTATTGTGGTCTCTCAGTCCTGGCCTGGTAGAGTCGCTACCCTGTCAGTTGTGGCTGGCTGAGACATAGCACTTCAGATATCCTTGCTCTAGGAATCTAGTGCTTCAGACTGGAGGGGCCACATGTCACCTTTTCCAGAACTGTTCACCCACCTGCCCCAGCCTACAGGTATTAGCTGTCCACCTAATAACTTTGAAGTTAGACTTAGAAGTTTCTGCACATGGTATTAATTAATTAATTAATTAATTAATTATTGGTCTTTTTAGGGGCTGGGGAGATAGCTCCGTGGCACAAGTGCCTGCCTGGCAAGTGCAAGGTTGTGAGTTTGAACCCCAGTCCTGAAAAAAAAAAAATTATTGGTCTTTTTGAGACAGAGTCTCCCTATGCAGTTCAGACTGGTCTTGAGCTCACTTTGTAGACGAGGCTGGTCTCAAACTTGCAAAAAAAACCCTTGCCTCTGCCTCCTGAGTGCTGGGACTCCAAGTGTACGCCACCATGCCCAACTCTGATTATAAGTGGTACAGTAATGAAAAGAATCCTTTCTGCTTTCAGCCTCCATTTTCTTATCTGTTAAATGGACTTGACTGGCCAGGTATGATGGCTTGTGCCTATAATCCCTGCAATTGGGAGGCTGAGGCAGTAGGATCACTGAGTTGGAGGCTATCCTATTAACTAGGTAGTTATATAGCCTGTCTCCAGCAGGAAAAAAAGCTAGGCATGTACCCCAGAAGTAGACAGCTTTCGTAGCAGGCACGAGGCCCTGGGTTCTATCCCTGATTTGATTAAAATGAACAATAGCATTACTTCCAGTAGTACCGGCTCCACATCCACACATCCAGCCAACAGTGAATCAAAAATATTTTTGAGGAAAAGATTGCCTTGTGCAGAACACATTTGGACCTAGGTCACTATTCCCCCAAACAATAGGATGTCATGCCTGTCACCCACAGTTACACCATGGAAGACTTCTGTGCGACCCAGAGTTGATTCAAGTACACAGAAGTGTGGGGGTGCTCAGGGCAGAGTTGGGTCTTGTCCCCAGTACCGCAAAAATAAAAATAAACATAAATAGATAAAAAATGAAAAGCCAGGCATGGTGGCGCACACCTGCAGTCTCAGCACAAGGGAGGCCGAGGCAGGAGATTGTTGCAAGTTTGAGATCAGCCTGGGCTACAAGGTGAGCTCAAGGCCCACTTGAACTGCATAGAGAGATCCTGTCCCAAAAAGACATACACACAAAAAAAGTACACTGAATGGTTGGCACAGGTTCTGTGAAAATACTATTCTTTTTTCTTTTTTTTTTTTCTTGTTTCAGAACTTTTGTTTGTTTATTTATTTATTTTTATGGCAGGCTCAGCCTGCCCTGAGGGCAGGGCTGGCACAGCATGTGGTGCCAGGGATCGAACCTCGGTCCCTGCAGTCGCCCAAGCTTTCCTAAGCAGGCGCTTTAGACCACTGAGCCATCCTACCAGGCCCCGAAAATGCTATTCTTTTCTTTGACACTGTCTGGGGGAATGATCACAAAGCCTTCAAACTGAGCTATGTCCCCAACTTCCCAGCTTCCTTTTTTATTAATTATTTTGAGACAGGGTCTCCCTGTAGTACAGGTTAGCCCAGCCTCATCTCCACCAAGTGCTGGAATTACAGGCATGTGCCAACACACATTTTTTGTTGTTTGAGATAAGATCTCTCTGTAGTGCGTGGTTGCAGTGAACTCCTTGTTACTCGGGGTTGGCCTCGAACTCACAACGATCCTCCTGCCTCTTCCCCTCAGGTCTCTCTTCTTGCCTCAGCCGATGCCGCTGGGACTGGGGCGGCGGAAGAAGGCCCCGCCACTGGTGGAGAATGAGGAGGCTGAGGCAGGACGCGGTGGGCTGGGCGTTGAGCAGGGCCCACTGGGCGGGGTGGGCGCAGGGCTCCCCCAGGCGGGGCTGCCACCCCCGCCCCCCGCGCTGCGCCCGCGTCTAGTGTTCCACACCCAGCTGGCTCATGGCAGCCCCACGGGCCGTATTGAGGGCTTCAGCAACGTGAAGGAGCTGTACGGGCGCATCGCAGAGGCCTTCCGCCTGCCGCCGGCTGAGGTGAGCCGTGGAACCCGGGAAGCCTGGAAAACCCGCCTAGCGCAGGCCATGGGGGGCTGACAGCAGTATCTTCAAGATGAGCTCCCAGAGGTCCTCTGCGGCCTGTACTCCAGTAGTTTTATTATTTATTTATTTGTTTGTTTGTTTGTTTGTTTATTTATTTGTTTGTTTATTTTTATGGCCGGCTCAGCCTGCCCTGAGGGCAGGTCTGGCGCAGCATGTGGTGCCGGGGATCGAACCGCAGTCCTTGCAGCCACCCAAGCTTTCCTAAGCAGGCACTTTAGACCACTGAGCCATCCTGCCAGGCCGACCCTAGTAGTTTTAGGAAACTGATAGCTTTGGCTACAAACCGAGCTTCCAGGTTGCCCTGGAGGCTTGCATCCCGGCAGCCTGGGGGCTGAAGCCCAGGTTGATCACTGCCTGCGCTGCCTCATATTAGGAGGTCAGGTGGGGGCTTACCTTACTCTAGCCAGGACCATGAGAACCAAGGACAGCAGAGCCAGGAGCAAGCCCATGGGGCCAGCTGGGGCTGGGTGGAATCTGGGCCTCCTCACCCCCACAAGCATTTCCCAGGTGGCCACTAAGTTGGCTTTGTGGCCTGGACGCAGTCCTGATGCTGAGGCAGGACAAGACTCCTGGTCCCAGCCTCCAGCCTCTCCCAACCTCTTGTCCAGGCACTTAGCCCAGGGACCCAGAGGGGCAGAGACAAGTGTGTGCTCCCTGCAGGTGATGTTCTGCACACTCAACACCCACAAAGTGGACATGGACAAGCTGCTGGGTGGCCAGATTGGGCTGGAGGACTTCATCTTCGCCCACGTCAAGGGGCAGCGCAAGGAGGTGGAAGTATTCAAGTCGGAGGATGCCCTGGGCCTGACCATCACTGACAACGGCGCTGGCTATGCCTTCATCAAGGTTCTTCACAGTCCCTGGGGTGGGGGAATGTGAGTGTGTGTGTGTGGTTGTGGGAGGGACCCCGAGCTCATGCCCTTTTCCTCTCCCACAGCGCATCAAGGAGGGCAGTGTGATCGACCATATCCAGCTCATCAGTGTGGGTGACATGATTGAGGCCATCAATGGCCAGAGTCTCCTGGGCTGCCGCCACTATGAGGTGGCCCGGCTGCTCAAGGAGCTGCCCCGAGGCCGCACCTTCACACTGAAGCTCACGGAGCCTCGCAAGGCCTTTGGTGAGCAGAAGGCAAAAATCCAGACGACCCCGCCTTGGTGCCTCAGTCCAGGCTGCAGGGCCCAGAATAACCAGCAGGTGGCACCCAAACCTGGCCGGTGCTTTGAAGGAGGGTGCAGCTCCGCCCTGGCCTGGAAGGGGTGCTGGCTGTCTGCCCTGCTTACAGGAACAAGGAGGAAGTTGCCCCACACCCACCTCCCAGGAGCCATTAGCCCAGCCAAGCACCCCCAACCCTGGCCAGTCCCCCAGCTCCAAGAAGCCAGGCTTGGCTGCCCTGCGCCAGCCCCCCACTTTTCTATCTGGCTTCACTGATTCCTAGGAATGGGCTCCAGGCCCTGGGATGGGGGCAGGGGACTCAAAGCTCTTCCCTCAGCAGGTAGAGCAGGTCTGCGGCCCTCAGCTGTGCCCCTGGCCATGGGGACAGACTCAAGGACCCAGACCTGAGCCCAGCCTCCTCCTCCTCCTCCAGTTCTCACCTTGACTTTCCCAGACCTAGCCCCAGCTGCCCCTCTCATATGGTCCTACCCTCCCCGCAATGGTCCCTCAGGCTACAGGCACCTGGAGAAGCTTGAGGATTGGAAGGTGCTGTTGGAAGCTAGACAGCGAGGTACCTGGCAGGGCTTCAGTCCAGTGCCTCTTTACCCTCCCTTCCACAGATATGATCAGCCAGCGTTCAGGGGGCAGCCGCCCTGGCTCTGGACCACAACTGGGCACCGGCCGAGGGACCCTCCGGCTGCGATCACGAGGCCCAGCTACAGTGGAGGAGTTGGTGAGTGTCCCTCCAGAAAGCCAGAACTTCTTCCCCTTCATTTTCTTTCTTTTTTTTTTAAACTTTATGTTATGGCTGGCTCAGCCTGCCCTGGGGTTGGGGCTGGCACAGCAAGTAGTGCCAGGGTTTGAACCACGTTCCCTGCAGTTGCCTGAGCCTGTCTAAGCAGGTGCTTTAGACCACCGAGCTATCTCGCCAGCCCCTTCCCTTTCGTTTTCATGGAGGCCACCTGACCAACTATTGAGTGAGCAGCTACCTGTATCCCAGCCCACTCTTGCCAGCTCCAAGGGCTAGAACTTTTCTTGGGCTAGCAGTTTCCCCATTTGTAAAATGGGATCATAATACCAAATATCTTCCTCTCCAAGTGGCCATGAAAATTAAATGTGGATGGAAATCTATGTGAAGCTGGGAAAAGGGCAGATAAATAAGGACACTTAGACTGGCACACACTTGAAATGCCGGCCACTGGGAAGGCTGAGGCAAGATTGCAAATTCAAGGCCAGCCTGAACTTAGTGAGACCTTTTCAAAACATGAAAAGCTAAGGGTGGGGCTGAGAGGTAGAATGCCCCTGGATTCATGTGTTCCCCAATACTGCAAAAGGAAAAAAGAAAAAAAAGGCACCTAATAAGAACAGTGGTAAATCCTAGCACTCAGGAGGCTGAGGCAGGAGGATCGGTGAGTTTGAGACCAGCCTGGGCTATAAAAGTGAGCACAAGGCCAGCCTGAACTGCATAGCGAGACCCTGTCTCAAAAAGACCAAAAAAAAAGAACAGTAGTAGTTAGATGACTGTGCTATCCCTGCCCCTTCTTTGCCTCAGCCCTCAGCCTTTGAGGAGAAGGCCATTGAGAAGGTGGATGACTTGCTGGAGAGCTACATGGGGATCAGAGACACTGAGCTGGGTGAGTGGGCACTCAGGGCTGGGGTGATGGGGGCTGGGGAGTGGCCTGGCCATGGAGGAGCTCCTCGCTCCTCTTATCCTCTGTTTCTGTTTTATCTGCTGCTGGTACAGCGGCCACCATGGTTGAGCTGGGAAAGGACAAAAGAAACCCAGATGAGCTGGCCGAGGCCCTCGATGAACAGCTTGGAGACTTTGCGTTCCCGGATGAGTTCGTCTTTGACGTCTGGGGTGCTATCGGGGATGCCAAGGTTGGCCGCTATTAGGAACCCACTGGATCCCTCAATGACCAGGCCTGGCCTGCTAGAGGTCCCAGAGGGGACACCAGGCCCGGACCCTGCACATCCAGCTGGAGCTCGTAGCTGGAGCTCAGTGGCTAGAGGGTGATGTGCAGCAGCAGCAGCAGCAGCAGAGCAGGGCCCAGTCCTGCCTGTTCTTGTTGGTACCACGATCTCCCCAGATCGAAGCCTTGCTGGGGTCCCTGCCCCCCTACCTCAGCTGGGTCAGGAACCTGGGGAGGGACCTGCACTAGGTGACCACTCTGCTCACCACTTTCCTACTCTCAGCTGCCAAATGGGTCCCTGCGCCTCCCTGGTGCCTAGGTTCTGTTTGGGGCTCGTGACCTGGTTTCCTGATGCAGGAAATGTGGGATGGGGTCTCCCTCAGCAAATGCAGTAACCCCTCCCCCTGTGCCCTCCTAAAAGGAGCCCCTGACTTGGAGTCTGTTACCTCCGTGTTGGGGACAAGTTTGCTATGAATCCCCAACCACCCCCCACCTTCGCCCTCCAGGCTCCCAGAAGGGAGGGAGGCAGAGGCAGCGATGGCAGGGGCTTTTGTATCTGAATTTCTGTCTTGAACATAAAGGATCTATCTGGATTGGGACCTGTGTGGACGGGTATGTGGGGTGTGGGGTGGGCTGGGACTGGGGCTGGGAAAGAACACAGCAGCTGAAATCTATCTTCCTCGAGCTCCAAATTGAATTAGGAGCTGGCCCTTGGCCACCGCCTTCTCCCACCACCCTCCCAACACGGCTCCTGGCTGCAGGCCACCAGGCTTCCAGGCAACGTGAGATTCCTGGTGACGGATGGTTCAAATCCCACACTCTGTCCACCAAGACTGCCCACCAGCCCCCTGCCCTGCACCTTTGTCAAGCCAACCTGGGGGCATGCATCAGTCCCAGCCTTGAGCCCCAGGCCAGTGCTGGAGGTTCAGGGTCTGCAGGCATCAATGTACAGTGTTTCACATGGGACATAAACCCGGCCTTGTTTTGACAGCTGGCTTCATCCTGGGATTGAGGGGATCAAGGACTGGGAGGGTGGGACTCGGGCCAGACCTGCAGGAAAGGGAGAGGATGGGGCCAGGGCAGGAATGTTTTGGGGACCAATTGAGGAGCTGTTGGCATGGGAAGTGAGCCCAGCTGCACCTCAGTTGCAATAGGGCTGCTGGATATGGGTGTGTCCAAGCCCAGGCCTGTGTTCATGGTTGGGGTGCGAGCCACAGTTGGGGCATCAAACGTCTGCTGGGAGACAGCTCTCTGGTGCGAGGGGTGTGGCTGTAAGCAGGACATGTGCCTGCTGAGTACGGCTGGTAAGCAAGTGAGGGTGGCCTGTGTGAGTGGGATGGACCACCTGCGTTCTAGGGTGCACCTGGTGGCATCGAGGTGTGGAGTCTGACTGGCCATTTCTCGGTGTTGCCGTTTTGGGGATGTGACTGGCTAGGTCTGAGGGTATGCAGGGTTGTGGGTGACCTGTGTGGTCTTAGGTTCCAACGGTATGAGCATGTGAGCTTGCTGCCATAGATGCTGGGGTGTGGCCAGGTCTGGGGAGCAGCAGGTAGCCCTCACGTCAGGTGGACCAAGTGTACTCCTGACTTGGAGATGTGATAGGAGGGCTCAAAAGTGATCCCAGTCCAAGGGAGCAATGAGGATCATACTGGAGGGGTGCGTTTCAAGTTATCAAGGGAAGTGGCTGGTGTCCCAGCAAGCCCGGAGGGTCTCCATGCTGGACAATGAGCAACTCAACTCAGGGACATAACAGTGTGGTATCTTGGGGACAGGCGTGACCATTCCGAGCTCTGGGTGTGAGGCTGCATGGATACGCCCGAAGGCCTATAACCCTACTTCTCAGGGCTGGAGGTGAGGCCATGGCTGTGTGTTGGGGTGCAGGGTGTGAAGATGTCTTGGCCTTCTTGTCAGATGTGTTACTCAACACACGTGGGAAGGAGGTGGCACGGGCTGGTCCCTAGACCTCCCAGCCCCCTCGGGCCTGGTCCCTAGACCTCCCAGCTCCCTCGGGACCTTGCTGCTTCCTTCGGGTGTGGTCTGAGTTTGAGCCCTTATGTAAATACCAGGCAGGGCCCAGCCCGCCTGGACTGCCACCTAAAACTGCCACTGTCATTCATCCCAACACCCACAAAACCTCAGAGAGCACAAGGGTGGCGCTGTCCTACAGCCCCCCTGAATGTGCCCCCCTCATCCCCAAAGCCCTGCTGGGGGCAGTACCACCCCCTGCAGCCTCCCCAGCTCACCCTGGGCGATGCTCATATTTTCCAGTGTTTAGATTTTATCCACTTTATTAATGAGGCGGGCAAGAAGCCCAAGCCCGGGGGGGGGGGGGGTGGCTGCCCCCGCCTAGCCAGGAGGAGGGGGTCCCAGGGGCCAAGCCAACTCCCAAGAGCCTCCCTCAGAGAAGCAAGGCAGTTGAGGCCCGAGTGGCCCCTCCCCAGCACCAGGAGCACAGAGAGGGGGTCTCTGTTCCTGAAGGGCCTCAGTGGGCGTGCGCAGAGTGGAGCAGCCCCGAAGGCGGGCAGGGCGCGGTGGAGGCGGGAGCCGGGAGCTGCCCCAGGAAGAGGGCGGGCAGGAACAGCCTGGCCAGGGCCGGGCGCCGTGGGTGCTGACGCGTGGGGGCCATGGGGGCCTTGTGTCCCGGGCAGCACCAGGTAAGAGGGAAAGGTGGAGGGGATGCGAGGGCACAGGAGAGGGGACCACTGCTGCCTTGATCTTGTCCGGCTTGGTTCTCACGCCCCACTGTCTGTCCCTGCCCATCTTCCCGTCCTTCCAGCCTCCCTTCTCATCTGGCCCCCAGGGGAGTTTGCCTGTCAGCCCTCGGTGCCAGACAGTGAAGGAGTGTGTGTGTGTGGTCCTGCACTGCCTGAGCCTCTAGAACAAGAGAATGGGGTGGTAGGACTGGAACCGGGGTGCATGAGGACAGAGTTGTGGTTTCAGGGACAGAGAGTACCATGGAAATCAGAAATGGGAACAGAGAGCAGAGTCTGAGGGACAGACAGACCATGTCATGGCAGGCAGGGATGTGCCCAAGGTAGCAGAGTAGAGCTGGGGCGTTGAGGCTAGGACTGAAGGAAAGGTGACAGGGCTACAGGCAGAAGCAGAGGCAGAGGGGCTGGGGAGGTAGCTCTGTGGCACAAGTGCCTGACAGGCAAGTGCAAGGTTGGGAGTTTGAACCTGGGTCCCCCCCTCAAAAAAAAAAAAGCAGAGGCAGTCAAGAGACTGTGTGGTCTTATCACGGGAGCCAGGGTGAGCCAGAAATTCATCGTGAGTTGAAAGTGTGAAGCAGGGGACAGCTGGGCCTGTGAGGCCCAGAGACAAGATGTTGAAACCTGTGGCTGGGGGAGCTGAGGTGGTGGGGACAGTGTGGGCAAGGAGTGCCATAAGAGGCTGGGAAGCATCCAGGTCACTCGGAGTGACAAGAGGGCTAGGAACCTCATGACCTGCGCATGGCCCAGCGCTGAGTCCTCAGCAGGCCTCACTGTGCCCTCCTCTCTCCCACCCAGCCCTCCCGGCACCTGACATGAGTCCCTGCGGGCCTCTGAACTCAAGCCTGTCTGGTGAGGCGAGCACATGTGAGGCGCCCGGGGTCCCAAACGCGTCGGCGCCATCAGGTGGTCCCAGCGCATCGCCGGCACTGCCGATCTTCTCCATGACGCTAGGCGCCGTGTCCAACGTGCTGGCCCTGGTGTTGCTGGCGCAAGCTGCGGGCCGGCTGCGGCGCCGCCGCTCCGCCGCCACGTTCCTGCTGTTTGTCGCCAGCCTACTGGCCACAGACCTGGCGGGCCACGTGATCCCGGGTGCGCTGGTACTGCGCCTGTACACCGTAGGGCGCACGCCGGCCGGCGGGACCTGCCACTTCCTTGGGGGTTGCATGGTCTTCTTTGGGTTGTGCCCACTACTGCTGGGCTGCGGAATGGCTGTGGAACGCTGTGTGGGCCTCACACGCCCGCTGCTGCACGCATCCCGCGTATCAGTGGCCCGTGCGCGTATGGCGCTGGGCGTGCTGGCTGCGGTGGCCTTGGTGGTGGCGCTGCTGCCGCTGGCAAATGTAGGACGGTATGAGCTGCAGTACCCGGGCACTTGGTGCTTCATTGGCCTCGGACCACCTGGGGGATGGCGCCAGGCGGTGCTTGCGGGCCTCTTCGCCGGTCTCGGCCTGGCCGCACTCCTCGCAGCACTCGTGTGCAATTTGCTCAGTGGCCTGGCCCTGTTGCGCGCACGCTGGCGCCGCCACCTCTCCCGACGGCTCCCAGAGGTCGTGAGCCCCGACAGCCGCCGGCGTTGGGCACTGCGCTCAGCCTCTGCCTCATCCACCTCATCCATCGCCTCGGCCTCTGCTACCCTGCGCAGCTCCCGGGGCGGTGGGTCGGCGCGCAGAAGCCGTGCACACGACGTGGAGATGGTGGGCCAGCTCGTGGGCATCATGATGGTGTCCTGCATCTGCTGGAGCCCCTTGCTGGTGAGGGCACACCTGCCTGCCTCACCCTTCCACAAGCTCCAGGGCGTGGATCCTTTCCTTAACCCAGCCAAACCTCTGCTTCCGCTTAAGAGCCTTTCTCGGGCGTCCTTCCTCCTAGCTCCATCCCCCTCCCCTCCCCTGGGTGCCCGTGTAGCACACCACCCTCCCACACACAACCCTTCCTCCCTATCCCCGCTAGTAGTCCCGTCCACAGTCTTCCCTCTCTCCGGCCCCTCTTGCTTTTCCCTCTCTGGCCTGGGCATTTCTTTCTGCCTGGCCCCACACCACTGTCCCTACAGGTGCTGGTGGTGCTGGCCATTGGGGGCTGGAGTCCCAGCTCCCTGCAACGACCACTCTTCCTTGCCGTGCGTCTCGCCTCTTGGAACCAGATCCTGGACCCCTGGGTGTACATCCTGCTGCGCCAGGCTGTGCTGCGCCAGCTGCTCCGCCTGCTCCCCACAAGAGCAGGTGCCCAGGGCAGGGCCACTGAGCTGGGCCCCACCAAGGGCGCGTGGGAAGCCAGCTCACTGCGCAGCTCTCGACACAGTGGCCTCAGTCACTGCTGACTGCAGGGCTGATCCGCTGCACACAATAAAGCCATTTCCAGAGCCTGGGATGGGTCTGTCCCATCAGGGCTGTGTCTCCAGAGAGGTATCCCGATCTTGGGGGCCATACTTTACGCCCTGTGCTGGGGCACCAAGGCTCTGAGGGTTGCTCTGAGTCCCCACAAACTACTCAGCTCACTGCAGCCCAGTGCTCACCCAATATCTGGTGCCCACACCTTGCCTCATCATGCTGGAGGCCCCAAAACTCAGCACAACCCCAACCCTCCTCCAAGTGAACCCCATCAAAGCCTCAATCCAAGCACAAGAAGAGACAGAGGATGCAAGGATGGGGAGAACCCCAAAGGCCTTTTTAAAAACTAAGAACTCTGGTGGACAGGATGGGTGCTAGCAGCCCCCAGGCACGAAGTCGAAGTCCTGGAAAACAGCTTGCTCAGCGGCAGAGAGGGGCCGGGCATCACGCGGCAGGCTCAGTGTGGGTGCCTCCCCAGTAAACTCATCGTCGAAATTGCTGATGTCCGTAGGCCCTGACAGCTTGGGCACAAAGGGCGGTGGCAGGCGGCGGGCCAGAAGCACATCCCAGCCCAGGGTCTGCAGAGGAGGAACAAATGGAAGGCAGCCTTAGGCAGGAGGATCTGGGCTCTGCATGTGGGTGCTGGCATCGGTGGAGGTCGAGCTCACACACACAGGGGTCCCTAGTGGGAGCAATGTGGGGATAGGAGGGGAATAGGCTGCAGATGAGGGAAGCAAGTGGAGGTTCCCCAGGTGAGCTTTGCGGAGGGCACTGGTCCTGGGTGGAACAACGGCCTGGGGGACGTGGGGTGCTCACCCTGAAGAAGGGCTGCTTTTTCACATCCTCTGCATCACGCTCACTGGACCCCAACCTCCGCTCTGGGTTCCTGCGCAGCAGCTGCAGGCAAGGAACTGGGTCAGGGTCCATGGCTTCCGGCCCCGCCTCCCACCCTGCAGCCCCCTTCACTGCACCCCAGAATCCTCACCCTTCGCATGATGCCAATAGCTTCAGCAGACAGGAAGCGGGGGTAGCGAACTTCATCATTGACAATGCTGTCGAACACCTCCTCCTCATCATCCCCCGGGAACGGGGACTGGAGATAGGCAGAGCCCGGGTGAGTACAGCCGCTGGGGATTGTCACCCCTTCCCACAGGAGTGGCTTACACTGATGGTAAGTGTCCCAGCTTACAGACAGGGAAGCCAAGGCCGAGGACACTCACCTCACCCACCAACATCTCATACAGCAGCACGCCCAGCCCCCACCAGTCCACAGCGCGAGTGTAGGACGTGTCTGTCAGCACCTCGGGGGCCAGGAACTCAGGGGTCCCACAGAACGTGCTGGTCCGATCACCGTAGCCCATGCCTGGGGGCAGCAGGGCCATGGGCACTCAGGGGGCTGGAACTGGTGGGGACCCCAGGTGCCTTCCCCGTGCACCCCAGGGTCCTGAGACCCCAGGCCTCACCTTCCTTGCAGAGGCCGAAATCAGCAATCTTGACATAGCCCTCAGTGTCTAAGAGCAAATTGTCCAGCTTCAGGTCCCTGGGGAGGGTGAGACAGTGGGGAGGCGTGAGCGTGAGGCAGGGCTGTGGCAGTCTCAACCCAGCGCCCCCTCCATGGGCAGAGCGCACCTGTACACAATCTTGTGTTCATGGAGGAACTGCAGCCCCAGGACCACGCAGGCCGAGTAGAAGCTGCAGAGAGAGGTGAGGGTCAGGGTGCAGCCGCCGGAGCCCCGGGAGGCTGAGGCAGGTGGGCCTTGGTGGGGGACTCACACGGCCCGGGGCTCGGAGAACACGTCGCTGTGGATGTGCAGCATGAGGTCCCCGCCGGCTGAGTATTCCATCACAAAGCACACATGCTCTGGCGTCTGGAAGCAGCCGAACAGGTTTACCAGGAAAGGGTGCCCGGCACTGGTCACCGCAGCGAGGATCCGCTTCTCGCACATCAGGCTGGGGGTGTGGGGCAGAAAGCACAGCTGTATCCTGCACCCCTGACCCCCAAGCCTGCACCGGGCTGCAGCCCACAGTAGCTGCTGAAGGCCTTGCACCATGTACGACTCGGAGCAAGGAGTATTTCAGAACTCTGGCGGCCATGTCTGCTGATGGGGTACCCAGAATCCACCGTCATCCTAACAGCAAACCTTTACTTTCTACTGGGCAACTGGTAGGGTGGACACAGGCGCCAGGCCAATGGAGCACCCATCTCTCTGGCCAGGACTAGCTCAAGAGTAGGCAGCCAAGTCATGGTGGCTGATGCCAGGATTCCCACTGGGATGGTTCTAGACGAGGAAAGCTGCGGGAGTGAAGCATCTGCACCCAGGACCGACCGTGCACCGGGGGCAACACCTGGATAGAGCTGCACCTGCCCCAGGATTTTTCTGACCCAGACCAATAAATTCCTTCATTTGTTTAAGCCTTTCTGAGTTGGATTCCTAATTACAAAGGACACTGGGAAATCCCAGTGCCTCTACAAGAATCTACCACTGTTCAGACTTTTTTTTTTTTAAACATACTGAGCCGGGCGTGGTGGCTCACGCCTGTAATCCCAGCACTTGGGAGGCTGAGGCAGGAGGATCGGTGCGAGTTTGAGACCAGCCTGGGCTTACAAAAGTGAGCTCAAGGCCAACCTCAACTGCATATCGAGACCCTGTCTCAAAAAGACAAAAAAAAAAAACATACTGAGTTGACCAGAATGACCTTGAACCTGTGACACCCACCCCCTGCTGTGGTCTCCCAAATAGCTGAGATTACAAGTGTGTGTCCCCTCCAGGCCACACTGCCATCCCTGTGATGGACCAAAGCTCTAAGGGGAACCATGGCTTCCTCCAGCTCTCCAAGCATATCTGGCACACACAGGACTGGAACTCAGGGCCGTGGTACCAAAGTAAGGGCATGGCAATGGAGCCATCAGGAGCACAGATCTCGGAGCCTGGAACCTTGGTGTGCGTCCAGGACACTGCCTAGCTATGTGACACTGGGGAGATTGCTCAACCTCTCTGTGCAATCCATGTATAGGGAGAAAACTGCACTTAGTGCTTGGGGAGCAAGTGGATGACTACTAACTGCAAAGATCTCAAATACAAGGGCACAAAGGGACATCTTCAGTCTTTCTTCTCCCGGAAAAGGGGGCAAAGCACAGCCTTACCTTTCTACCTCATCCCGGGCCACAATGTCTCCTTTCTTCAAAGCCTTGATAGCAAAGAGCTCCCCACTGGCCCGGAATTCAGAAAGCAGCACCTGGATCATGGAGGGGAGGGGTGATCTCAAGGGTCAGTGTGGCCTGGGTGCCCCAACTCAACAGCCCCCAATCTGGTGACTTCACCTTTCCAAAGTGACCCCGGCCGAGCACTGCCAGGAACTTGAAGTCCTCAAGGGTCAGTGGTGACTTCCTCAGAGAGCTGCAGAGAGAGGACACGTTGGGTGGGGACTGGGTTTGGGGGGCAGCGGAGCAGGGCAGGGCATCACCTGCATGGGCCAGGGCCTAGGCTCTCCCGGCTTTCTGAAGGCAGCTTGGGAACGGGAACAGTGGCCATTTCCTGGCTCGGGGAACGCTGCAGAGAGAGGTCAGAGGGAGGGGTCAGCAGTACCCACAACCCTGCCATCCTCCTCCCTTCCTTCTGCCCCTTGATCACATTGCTCCAACCACACTGTCCCCATTCCTAGGGCCAGAGTAGCCCGGGAAGATTTCTGCTTTCCCCAGATGCTCTCTTCCAAGATGGCCTCACCTCCCTAGCTGTGTGGTCCCCTTCCTTAAGCCTCTCTTCAAATATTGCCCTCTTAACAGTCCTTTGTTGTTTGTGGCCAGCTCAGCCCACCCTGGGGATGGGGCTGGTGTGGCATGTGGTGCCGGGGATAGAACCGTGGTCCCTGTGTGCTTGCCTAAGCAGGCACTTTAGACCACTGAGCCATCTTGCCAGCCCCAACAGTCCCTGTCTTTAGCAAGGTGTGGCAGCACAAATATAAACCCAGAACTCAGGAGGCTGAAGCAGGAGGTCTGCTGCAAGGTTGAGGCCAGCCTGGGCTATATAGTGTGACCCTCTCCCAAAAAGACAAAACAGAGCCAGAGATGTAGCTCAGTAGAACAGCGCTTGCCTGGAAAGTGTGAGGTCATGAGTTTGACTCCCAGTACAAAAAACAAAGAAAAACCACTCCAGCTCTTCCTCACAAATACTTTAAATCAAAAAAATGTGCTTTATATTCTTTTTTTTTTTTTCTTTTTTTAAATTTTATTTATTTATTTATTGTTTCAGAACCTTTGTTTGTTTATTCACTCATTTTCATGACCGGCTCAGCCTGCCCCCAGGGCAGGGCTGGCACAGCATGTGGTGCCGGGGATTGAACCGCGGTCCCTGAAGCCACCCAAGCTTCCCCAAACAGGCTCTTTAGACCACTGAGCCATCCCACCGGGCCCCTATATTCTATTTACTATATACATTAACACCTGGGTATGGTGGCACACACCTGTAATCCCAGCACTTGGGAGGCTGAGGTGGAAAGATCAGTGTGAATTCGAGACCATCCAGGGCTACAAGAATTTTTATTTTATTTATTATTTATTTTTCTTGTTTCAGAACCTTTGTTTGTTTATTCACTCATTTTTTATGGCCTGCTCAACCCACCCCGAGGGCAGGGCTGGCGCAGCATGTGGTGCCAAGGATTAAACCGCAGCCCCTGAAGCCGCCCAAGCTTCCCCAAGCAGGCGCTTTAAACCACTGAGCCATCCCGCTGGGCCCATCCAGGGCTACAAAAGTGAGCTCAAGGCCAGCCCGAACTTCATAACAAGACCCTGTCTCACTCTCTCTCTCTCTCTCTCTCTCTCACACACACACCCCAACGTCCACGTATGCAGCAATAGAACTTGAACCCAGGTCTCCTTACTACATGACACCCCCAGTTCTTTTACTGAGGTACAAGCTTGCGAAGGGTCTCAGGAACTACTCAAACTTGTGTTTCTCCTGCTTCAGCCACCGAGTGCTAGGATTACAGGTGTGTACCACCACACCCTGCTAGGCCTTGACTTTCTTTCTTTATTTGGTAAGAGTCTGGCTATGTAGCCCAGGTTGGCCTCAAGCTTGCAGCAATCCTCCTGCCTCACTGCTGGGATTGGAGGTGTATATCACCATACCTGACCACATACCAAAGAATCAAAGTTAGCCAGAGAAGTGTGCAGCTCAGGCGGCCCAGCTTCCAAATTGTTTTTCCTTTTTTGTGGTACTGTAGTTGAAACCAGGACCTTTGCACTAGGCTAGATTCTTAGCTTATTTATTTATCTATTTATTTAGTCTTTTTGAGACAGGGTCTCACTATGCAGCTCAGGCTGGTCTTGAGCTCATCTTTGTAGCCCAGGCTGGTATTGAATTCGAACTGATCCTCCTGCCTCAGCCTCCCAAGTGCTGGAATTACAGGTGTGTGCCACCACGCCTGGCTCTTAGGTATTTTTCATTTTAATTTTTATTTATTTATAGGAGAGGGTATATATATATATATATATATATATATATATATATATATATGTTTATTTATTTTATGGCCAGCTGGGCCTGCCCTGGGGGTAGGGCTATGGTCCCTATAGTTACCTAAGCTTGCCTAAGCGGGCGCTCTTAACCTCTGAGCTATCTCTCAATAGCCCAAGGAGAGAATCTATAGGGTCTCACTACATAGACTGGGCTCATAGTGATTCTCCTGTTTTCATCCTCCCAAATACTGGGACTACAGGCATGAACCACCACGCCCAGTTGCAATCTCTATCTCAGTGGCCCCAGGGGCAGGGCAAGGACTGAACCTCCAGTCCCTGCGCCTGCCTAAACAGGTGCTTTAATCCACTGAGCTATCTGGCCGGCCTCCTAGCCATTTAAAAAAAAAATGTTTTGAAACAAAGTGTGGCCTGTGTTGGGCTCAAATTAAGATCTTCCTGTTTCAGCCTCCTAGAGTGCTGAGATTATAGGGATGAGCCATTATACCTGGCTCTAAGCTCACCACTATTTCTCTGCAGTGCTGGAGACAGGACACATAATTGAAGCCAAGACTATAGCCCCTGAGCTGACATGTTTAACCAGAAACGAAACCAGGCCCTCGTTCTGCAAGAATGTGGTACGTGTCCCAGGCAGGCTCCCACTGGGCTCTGTTGCTGAGCAGGGCCCTGACCTCACCCAGGCTCAGGAAGCAGCAGGGGACAGGTGCTCACCAGGACGGATGTGCTGGACCGAGGCCCTGGGGGGCTCTTCTGTGGGGAGCTGTCGGGGTCAGGCCCAAGGCTCAACTTCTCCATGGAAATATCCCTGCAGCATAGGCCAGGGGCTGTGTGTGAGACACAGCCCGCGGAGCCGGTGGACAGTGTGGCAGGGAGCCCCACCTTACCCCACTGGCCGGGCCTCCGGTCCTGGTGAAGCCCCAGGGCTGAAGGTGCTGGTGGAGTTGGGGATGAGCCTTCGCAGCAGCCGCACCCATGTGGCCACGTCAATGTTCATCTGCCTGGCACGCTGGAAAGCTTTTCCTAGGCACAGGGAAAGTGTCATGCCATGCCACCTGAGGACCCCACCTCTTCCAGCCCAGGCCTTCCACCTACTAACCTTGCTGCTTAGAGAAAATTTTCTTCTGCCTCTGGAGCCGAGGGATTCTCTCGATGACAGGGTTGTGGAAGGTGACCTGGGAGAAGTCCCCAGACGTGAGGCTCTGCTCACCAGGACAGCAGGCAGAGCCCTCAGGAGCAAAGGTGCACCGAGCCCTGAACTGTCCTGACTGAGTTTGCCTGGACTAAGAGGTGCCTAGTGTAGCCAGGTATGGTGGCACATCCATATGATCCCAGCACTTGGGAGGCTGAGGCAGGAGGATCACCCAGAGTTCAAGGCTAGCTTCCACCTGAACTGTATAGCAAGACCCTAAAAATAAAAAAAGAAAAAAGAAAGATAAAAAGAAAAAAAACCCCTGTCCAACACAAGAGAGCTCTAGAGACTGGCCTTGGCCTGCATGAGCTCTGGAATTGCAGGAGTGCACTGCTACAGACGCCAGCCTATTATTATATTATTTATTTATAGACAGGGTATCACTATATAGTGCAGGCTGCCCCTGAATTCACTACATAACCTAGGCTGGCTTTGAACTTTCAGCAATCTTCCTGCCTCAGCCTCTGCATGCTGGATAATGGGCATGGTAGAGCACATCTGGCCTAGCTTGACAACGGGCTGAACACTGTGCTGGAATTTAAGACAGGACATGTGTGCTCCGCGCACACCTCCCACAGAACCGTGTTGCTTTACATACCTTGATGGTGCTCAGGCAGCAACAGGCCCCTGGCATGGGGGGTAAAGAAGAAAAAAAAGACCAAAAAGGAAGGGAGGAGCCAGGCATGGCGGGGCACACCTGTATCAAAGCACTCAGGAGGCTGAGCCAGGAATATCACCCACCGGGAGTGAGGCCAGCCCAGCTGCATAGAGCCGGGGGATTCTCTCGATGACAGGGTTGTGGAAGGGAACCTGGAAGGTTTCTACCAGTTTTTTGTTTTGTTTTCAAAACTTTGCTTATTCCTAGTACTACAGATCAAACTCATGGACACTTTGCCACTGCGCTATGTCCCCAGCCCCATTTTACTTGAAACAGTCTCAATGGGCTGCCCAGGTAGCACTTGAACCCGCAACCCTGCCACCTCAGCTTCCCAGAGTGCTTGTGGCCCTTTCCCAACCTCTTTTTTTTTTTTTTTTTTTCTGTCTTTTTGAGACAGGGTCTCGCTATGCAGTTCAGGCTAGGCTTGAGCTCACTTTTATAGCCCAGGCTGGTCTCGAACTCGCACGGATCCTCCTGCCTCAGCCTCCCAAGTGCTGGGATTATAGGCGTGAGCCACCACACCTGGCTTCCCCAGCAATTTTTAAAAATAAGGTCAGGTATAGTTTAAGGACAGCAGTACACTCTGTTTCAACAGAAAAAGAAAGGGAAGGAGGGAGAATGGGGAAAAAAAAAAAGGGAGAAAAGGAGGACAGGAAGGGCTGCAAAGGAAAGGAAGAAACAAGTTTTAGGCTGACCCACTGCCAGAGTGGCTCATCAGAATTCAGCTCTACAGGTGTAGACACTCAGAGATCATGTGCACAACATAGAGGGAGGCGCACACACACATCAGCACTGGACTGAAAGACTTTTCCAGACAATACAGCTCAAGGAAGGGGCCAGCAGTAGCTTTCCCTGTGTCTGAGTTTCTTTCTTTTTTGAGGGTACGGGGGAGTGGCTGGGTCTCGCTATGCAATTCAGGCTAGCCTGCTACTCCCTTTCGTAGCCCAGGCTGGTCTGAACTCACACCAATCCTCAGACACGCCCGGCTATGTCTGTGTTTCATCTTCTGTAAAACCCAGTTCTCAGGTGGCCAAAAATCTCAGTGGATTAAAGTGCCTGAGAGCAGGTACAGGGGCCAGGAGTTTGAACCCCAGGCCTGCCATGCCAGTCTTGGCCCTGGGGCGCACTGAGCCAGCAATTGAGACTGGGCGTGGTGGCACATGACTATAAAACCAGCTCTTGGGTCACCACAAGTTTAATCTAATAGTGAGACCCTCAACACCCTGAAGACCCTTCCCTAAAATACAAAAACAAAACAAAAACCCCTCGAGCCTGGTGTAGTAGTGCACACCTGTAAGCCTAGTGCATGGGAGGCTGAGGCAGGAGGATCAGTATGAGTTCAAGACCAGCCTGGACTACAAAAGTGAGCCCACGACCAGCCTGAACTACATAACTGCACAGCGAGACCCTGTTTCAAAAAAAGAAAAAAAAAAAAAAAGCAACCCTACCAACACTGGGCATGGTGGCACATGCCTGTAATCCCAGCACTGTGGAGGCTGAAAACAGGAAAATCATTACAAGTCCAAGCTGCACAGTGAGACCCAATGAATACATTAAAAAAAAAAAAAAAAACAGCTCTTAATGGTCCCTTCTCTGTAGGCCGTTATGTGACTTAACATCCTTATTCCCTAGAGCCCAGTCCACACTAGCCATGGGTTTAGCTAGAAAGGACACCGAGTTCTGGATTCCTGGCCAGGGACAGCTGTCGGGGAAACATTTCTGATTGTCAACTTGGGTGGGGTGGCACATAGGCTGCCCAGTGTCCCCAGAGTCCAACAACCAAAAGCCACAAAGGACACAAGCCCCAGGATAGGAATCCCTGAGTGACACCTGACCCTCTGCTTCATGGTGGCTCCAGTAGCAATGGAGACATGTTGCCATATTTTATTTGAATGTCTGGCTTGATCAAATTTTTGTGATTTTTTTCTTTTACTGTTTTGAGATAGGGTCTTGCTCTGTAGCCCAGACTGGTCTTGGAACTCACAGAGATTCACCTCCCTCAGCTTTCCTGAGTCTTGGGATTATAGGCACATACCACCAAGCCTGATCATGATATATATATATATATATATATATATATATATATATATATGCAGAACAAATTTATTGAAAGAAAGCTACTGTCCAAGAGAAGGACAGGAGGAGGGCCCCGAGTGGGTGGTCCCCAAAGCATGGTCAATTTTCCCTTTTCTTTTTTTTTTTGGTATTTTAAGGAAGGGTCTACGGGGTGTTCAGGTTCTCACTACTAGATCAGACTCATAGTGTTCTGCCCGTTTACGGCCTCCCATGAGCTGGGATGAGAGACACACGCCATCATGCCCAGTCTCCACTGATGTCTCAGCACATCCAGGGGCCAGGGCTGTCACAGCAGGCCTGGGGATAGAACGCTGGCACCTGTACCTGCTTGCCAATCCTTAAATCCGCTGAGCTATTTGGCCAGCCCAGTTCTGTTTTTTTTTTTTTTTTTTTTTTTTTTTGAGACAGGGTCTCACTATGCAGCTCAGGCTGGCCTTGAGCTCATTTTGGTAGCCCAGGCTGGTCTCGAACTCACACTGATCCTCCTGCCTCAGCCTCCCAAGTGCTAGAATTACAGGCATGCGCCACCACGCCTGGCTTCTGGTTTTTTTTTTTTTTTTTTTTTTTGTCTTTTTGAGACAGGGTCTCGCTATGCAGTTGAGGCTGGTCCTGCGCTCACTTTTGTAGCCCAGGGTGGTCTCGAACTCGCACCAATCCTCCTGCCTCAGCCTCCCAAGTGCTGGGATTACAGGTGTGAGCCACTACGCCCGGCTTCTGTTTTGTTTTTGAGACAGTCTTCTTATGTAGTTTAGGCTGACCTTGAACTCACTTTGTAGTCCAGCCTGGTCTCAAACTCACAATGATTCTCCTGCCTTAGCCTCCTAAATGTGGGATTACAGGCATGCATTATCACAGCCAGTATTCTCTCTGCGTGTGTGTGTGTATGTGTGTGTGTGTGTGTGTTCCTGGGGATGAATGAAACCTAGCCAAATTTTCTACTAGTTTTCCTTTATTCAAAACTTCACTTATTGGAGCCCAGCGGGATGGCTCAGTGGTCTAAAGCGCCTGCTTGGGGAAGCTTGGGCAGCTTCAGGGACCGTGGTTCGATCCCCGGCACCACATGCTGCACCAGCCCTGCCCTTGGGGCGAGCTGAGCCGGCCATAAAAATGAGTGAATAAACAAAGGTTCTGAAACAAGAATAAAAATAATAAATAAGCCGGGCGTGGTGGCGCATGCCTGTAATCCCAGCACTCAGGAGGCTGGGGCAGGAGGATCGCTGTGAGTTCGAGACCAGCCTGGGCTACAAAAGTGAGCTCAAGGCCAGCCTGAACTGCATAGTGAGACCCTGTCTCAAAAAGACAAAAAAAAAATAATAATAATAATAATAATAATGATAATAATAATAATAATAGTAATAAATAAAATAAAAAATTCTTTTAAAAAAACTCCCAGCGGGATGGCTCAGCACTCTAAAGCCCCTACTTGGGAAAGCTTGCGCAGCTTCAGGGACCGCGGTTCGAGCCTCAGCACACATGCTGTGCCAGCCCTGCCCTCGGGACGGTCTGAGCCAGCCATGAAAACAAAGGTTCTGAAACAAGAAAAAAATAAAAATAAAAATAAATTATTAAAAAAAAAAACAACTTCACTTATTCCCAGTACTAGAGATCAAACTCATAGACACTTTGCCACTGAGCTATGTCCACAGCCCTTTTTTATTTGAAACAATCTCAACGGGTTATCCAGGTAACACTTAAACCCAAAACCCTGGTGCCTCAGCTTCCCAGAGTGCTTGTGGCCCATTGCCCAGCTCCTTTTAAAAATAAAGTCAGGCCGGGTGTGGTGGCTCATGCCTGCAATCCCAGCACTTGGGAGGCTGAGGCAGGAGGATTGGTGCAAGCTGGAGACCAGCCTGGGCTACAAAAGTGAGCTCAAGGCCAGCCTCAACTGCATAGCAAGACCCTGTCTCAAAAAGACAATAAACAAACAAACAAACAAACAAACAAATAAAAATAAAGTCAGGTGTGTAGCTCAAGGACAGGAGTACGCTCTGAGGGCTGCAGTACCAGGTCAGAGGACTGCCCCCATGGGTGGCGCTGTCTGGGCTGAAGCCTCACAGTGAGGACTACTTTGTCTTCAAGAAAGCCAGCCCCCGCTCCCAGTGTCACCTTTGCCATGACTGTAACTGCATTCTTCTAAGCTCAGAACTGCTCTGCGACACCTGTGCAGCCATACCTCGGCCAGCAGGGAGCCCTGCGGCTCCATGTCCAGCTGCACCTCATGACGCTCATTGTCCAGGAAATCCTCCAGTTTCAGGAACTTGAGAGCACACAGGCCCCGCTGGTCCCGCCAGAACACGGCGAGCTCCAGCTCCCGCGCCTACAGGAGAGACAAAATGGGGTGGCAGGCGCCCAGCGCCAGGGCCCCTCTTCCTCCTCCTGGGTCCTGCCGCCCCAGCGCAGCTTACCCGCTCCAGCTCTAACGTGAAGCTCTGGTCCCACGCACTAGGCCCACATGGCTTCCAGGACGTCTGTCCAACCACTGCGTTATCCAGCTTCAGAACAGTGCTGACCTCGCCTGCAATCAGAGGCAGTCAGAAAAAGCCGGCGTCCAGCCAGTCGTGGTGGCGCATGCCTGCTATCCCAGCATTCAGGACGCTGAGGCAGGAAGATCAAAGTGCCAGGGCAGCTTGGACAATACAGCAATTGAGCCAGACTATCCCAAAAAGAAAAGCTAGAAAGGGCTGGGGGTGCAGCTCAGCATGATGGACAGAGTTCAATCCAAAGTACTGAAAACAAAGAATGGCTGAATCATACTGGATTAGTAATTGTTTCAATTTTTTAACTTTCTTCAGCACTGGGCATGGAATCCAGGACCTTATACACAGCAGCGAGTGTTCTACCAGTGTGTCACACCGCTGCCCTATGTCCCGTGTTTCCAAAGAACTGCCATGCCAGTTTCCATGGCACTCATCTTTACAACCCTACCATTTTTTAAAATAATTTTTTATTTTTTGTTTCAGAACCTTTGTTTATTCACTCACTTTTATGGCCAGCTCAGCCTGCCCCGAGGGCAGGGCTAGTGCAGCTTGTGGTGCTGGGGATCCAACTGCGGTCCCTGAAGCCGCCCAAGCTTCCCTAAGCAGGCGCTTTAGACCACTGAGCCATCCCACTGGGCCCCTACATCCCTACCATTAAAGGTTCCAATTTCTCGTCATCACTAATACTTGTGATTTTCTGTTTCTTGTTATTACTGTTTTGATAACAATCACCCTACTAGCTTTTTAAGATCTATTTCGATTTTGGTTGACTCACGACCTTGCACTTGCTAGGCAGGCATTTGTGCCATGGAGCTATCTCCCAGGCCCCAAGGTGGTTCTCAGTTTACAGTGATAGGGGCCCGGCAGGATTACTCAGTGGTCTAAAGCGCCTGCTTAGGAAAGCTTTGGTGGCTGCAGGGACCGTGGTTCAATCTCCAGCACCACATGCTGCGCCAGCCCTACCCTCAGGGCAGGCTGAGCTGGCCATAAAAATAAACAAACAAACAAACAAAAGTTCTGAAACAAGAAAAAAAAAAAAATTCACAGTGATTCTCCTGCCTCAGCCTCCTGAGTGCTAAGATGACAGAAATGCACCACCAGGCTCAGCTCTGCACTGTTGTTTCCAGCTCACAATCATCCTAGTGTTGTTGTTTTTTTTGTTTTTTTTTTTTTTTGTCTTTTTCAGACAAGATCTCACTATGCTGTTCAGGCTGGCCTTGAGCTCACTTCTGTAGCCCAAGCTGGTCTTGAACTCACATTGATCGTGCTGCCTCAGCCTCCCAAGTGCTGGGACTATAGGCATGCGCCACCACACCCGGCTCCTAGTGGCATTTATTTATTTATTTATTTATTATTTTTATTTTTTTTCCCCAGGACTGGGGTTCGAACTCATGACCTTGCACTTGCCAGGCAGGCACTTGTGACACAGAGCTATCTCCCCGGTCCTCCTAGTGGTTTTTAAAAGTATTAAAAAGTAAGGTGCTCAGGACTCCGACCTGCACCAGCTCACAGCACCCACCCACTCACTCACTTGTGTTCTCTGTCTCTGCTTTGAGGCTACTTCGGCCACTGAGGCTTCCACTTCGGCTGTAAAGGCCCCGGCCTGGGCGGCTCAGGAAGGGCGTGCGACTCTCAGGGGTCCCAGGTGTTGCAGAGGGCGAGGGATTCCAAGGGATGTTCTCAGGAAGGTCCCTGCAGCCCACCACGCGTACCTCCAGAGTCCCTGGAGGAAAAGTAGACTTACGTGGGGAACTGGGGCCATCAGTCAGGGTGAGGGGGCTGAAGTGATGGGGCCACATCCCAGAAAACACCACCACCTGGGGCAGACCTGATAAAGGACAACCAGAATCAGGTGTGGTAGTACAGGCCTGTAATCTCAGCACTTAGGAGGCTGAGGCAGGAGGATCACTGCAAGTTTCAAGACCAGCCTGGGATACAAAGAAATCCACAAGGCCAGCCTGAACTGCACAGTGAGACCCTGTCTCTAAAAGACAAACAAACAAATAAAAATAAAGGATAAGCAGAGCAAGGTGTGGCAGTGTACACTTGTAATCCCAGTACTCGGGAGGCTGAAAGGTCCCAAGTTCCAGCCCATCTTGGGCAACTAAGTGACTTAGCAAGTCTCAAAATAAATTATAAAAAGGGCTGGGACAGAGTTCAGTGTGAACACCCTAGGCTCAATCTCCAGTACTGCAAAAAGAGAAAAAGCAATGATAGCCAGGTGCAGCCAGGGGGTCTAAGGCAAGGAGTTTAGGGCTTGGCTGAGATAATGGGAACATGGGCTGAGGGGCACTGAATAGTGCGGCTTAGTGACAGCAGAGTGACTCAGAGCAGAAGTAGAGCTCTGGGTGTGCTGGCAGACACCATGATGCCATCACTGGGGAGGCTGAGACAGGAGGCAGGCGGACTGATGAGGCCAGCCTGGGTTACACAGTGAGTGAAAGGCCAGCCTAAAACTCCACTTCAAAAACAAAAAGGGAAGCCAGGGTCTAGGCAAGGAGTCAGTAGAATTAAGGGATCTGGGTAAGATGTGGTGGGCTGATCAGAGGGATGAGACGGGCTGCAGGTCAAGGGCAAACCTGGGTAGGCAGGGAAAGAGGCTAGGTGGGTGGGAGGGGCAGCGTGCAGCCACGCCGGCGGAGAGGCCCACCTGTGAGCGGCGCGGGCTTGCACAGCGTGCTGTACTGTGAGGCCGGGAAGGGCCCATTCAGCAGCGCACTGAAGGCCGCTGACGAGGCCGCCGCCAGCTCCTCGCGCAGCAGCCGTCCCTTTGGGTGGTCGGCGGGCAGCTCCCCCAGCCTGCGCTCCAGCGCCTCGCGGAGCAGGCCCAGCTTCTGATTAGACTCTGCCAGCTTCTCCTGGGCCTACAGCGGTAAGATGCGCAATGCAGGAGGCATGCGGGCCCCCCCATCTTACTGCAGCCCCCGCCCCTCACTGATGCCCAGCCCCTCACCTCGCTGACGGCCTTCCGGTCTGGGGCCTTGGCCGCACTGAGCAGGCGCAGCACGTTCTTGGCTCCCTCAACCACAGCATGCTCCACTCGGAAGTGATGTCGAAGCTCCTCGATGCGCAGCTCCACTGCTCCCAAGTCTGGAGCCCCTGTGGGCAAGATGCTCGGCAGTGAGAACATCTGGCCCCAAATGCAATCTCCGCCAAGGTGGGTGTGTCCCTGGGTGAGCAGTTAGGGTGACTCGGCTGCACCCCACCCAGTTAGCCAGTCACGTTCCACCTTCGCCATTCAGCTGTCCCACTGCCATTGTTCACAGGGTGGCTCTAATGACACAGTTATGCAGGGACCATCATGGTAACGACATACAGGCAAACTGTCCACCCTCGTGTGAGACAGATACACTGATGGATCCTCTTCAAACCAAGGACAAGCACCTTATGACTGAATTCAGCCCTGACGCCAGCACCTGCCACTCCTAGGGGAGGAATATAAATCTCCACTGTAGAGTCACCACCTGCTGCTATATCCTTAGCCAGGCACAGGGACAGCCACAATGCACAGTGCTACCTAGATAGATGGCCCTGGGGCCACAGAGACTGAGTTAAGAGATGAGTACCCGTCTCTGAACTCATCTGTGGAAATGCTGGTGCACCGTGGGATGCTACTTGGCGATGGGGCTTTGTGCTTAGGATGACTGGGGTCAGAGGTCATGGAATTGGTGCAGCTATAACAACACACCGTACTCTGGGTGTGGGGATGTATTCATGTCATCCCAGGGCTTGAGGGCTGAGGCAAGAGGATCACTGAGTTTAAGGCCAGCCTGGATCACACTGTGAGGCTCTGTCTCAAAAAAAGGATGATTAGCCAGGCGTGGTGGTACATGCCTGTAATCCCAGCATCCTCCAGGCTGAGGCAGAAGGACTGCTTTGAGTTTGAGACTAGCCTGGGATGCAGAGTGAGCTCAAGGCCAGCCCTGAACTACATAAGGAGACCTTATCGCAAAAACAAACAAACAAGGGGGCTGAGGAGATAGCTCCGAGGCACAAGTGCCTGCTGGGCAAGTGCAAGGTCGTGAGTTCGAACCCTGGTCCCACAAAAACAAAACAAACAAACAAAAATAAATAAATAAGGAAGAGAAGAAAAAGGAGGAGGAGGAAGAGGAAGAGGAAGAAGAGAAGAGGAGGAGGTCCAGTAGGAAGAAGCAAAAAGGACACCAGCACTACATAAAATAAAAAAGAAAAGTAAGCAACAAAGGAGAGCTTGTCCTCACGCTCTCTTCCTCCCCCCACCCCTTTCCTGTGTTGGGACACAAGAAAGAGGCCAGGAGAGAGGCAGGAGCAGAACTTCACCAGAAGCAGCACCACTGCACCCAGACAGCATACCCATAGGCCCCAGGCCCAGGAGCAAAGAAACTTCTATTGTCTGCTTGTGTTTATTTATCATGATGCTGTAAGCAAAACCAGGCCTCACCAGGGTGTGAGCAGGGGTGTGTGGATGTGCACTGTGCAGACTCTGAAGTGAAGCATAGGAGCACTCATGGGTCCTTGCATATGAGCGTGTGCTCTGGTGGAGGCGCCACGCTGAGCTCCTCCCCAGCACGTTATCTACGTTTACTGATTTAGAAGACAGTAGGGATTGAACCCAGGTCCTTCACACCCAGCTACCTCCCCAGTCTCCTTTTTTTGGGGTCTTGTTTATATTTTGATAGAGTCTGCTTAAATTATTAAATTGTAAGCCAGGTGTGGTGGCACACACCTGTAATCCCAGCACTCAGGAGGCTGAGACAGGAGGATTGGTGCAAGTTCAAGACCAGCCTGGGCTATAAAAGTGAGCTCAAGGCCAGTCTGAACTGCATAGCGAGACTCCATCTCAAAAAGCATGTTTGGGGCAGATGCAGTTTCCCACTCATTATCTCCAACACAGCTGATCAAATCCACGGATACATACCCCAGGGACACAGGAGGCCCTGTCCCCAGAGCGACCTTAATACTGTTACATGACAGTGGTAAGGATACTGTCATCCACACTCACAATATACCACAGCCCTGTTACCAGTCCAGTGAACAACTCTAACATGCTCCTGGGTGGGTCAGCCCTGATGCTCCCTACCACACCCACCCAAGGGGACACCTGTAGGTCACACATGGACCCATCAATAAGGCCACTCTCTTCCTCAGTGCACTACACATTGTTTCTGGGGACTGAACTTAGGCCCTTGCACTTGCCAGGCAAGCACTTATTCTACTGAGCTATCTCCCTAGCCCTCTACACTTCTTTCCATAAAAAGCTCAACAGCAAGCCTGTTCCACCACTGGGGTGCAGAAGCAGTCTGCCAAGAATCTGGCTATAGCTGTGCCCCAAAATCCTGATCAGGCAGGGGATGGGTTTGGCCTGAGGGTAACACTCTGCTAACATGTGACTTAGTCCAAGCCTTGCAAGGGACAAATAGAACCTGAGTTGCACAGTTGTAGTGTCACCTCTGCCATCAAAAAGATGCTTTCTAGGCCAGCAGCTGGGCCCTGCAGGTGAAAGGCAGCTGAGGCTGTCTGGGGCGGGGGACTCACCTGAGGCCTCGTCTGCTGCCGCCTGGCTCTCCAGCTGGCCGGCCTGCAGAGCCCGGCGAAGCTGCATGCGGATGATGTCTATCTTGGTCTTGCTGTCCTGGAGCATCTGCTGGGCGGTCAGCAGCAGCTTCCGGTCCTGTAGCAGAGATGCCTGAGAGGAAGGCTGGGCAGCTCGGGTCTGACCCTCACCCTTTGTCCACAAGCCGCAGGCTTCAGTGACCACGGGATAGTCACTGTGCTCCTGTGTGTCCACAGCAGCAGGTACTCCCACAGGACTCAGGACAGAGAAGTGACACAGTTCTCAGGGCTTAAATTCCAGCCCGGTCACCTAGCAGCTGTGTGACCTCAGGCAGATACTCCACCTCTCTAGGACCAGGTTCCTCATTTAAAAAAAAAAAAAAAAAAACCTCCCTGTGCTCGCTTCAGCAGCACATATACTAAAATTGGAACGATACAGAGAAGTTTGGTTTTTTTTTTTTGTCTTTTTGAGACAGGGTCTCACTATGCAGTTGAGGTTGGCCTTGAGCTCACTTTTGTAGCCCAGGCTGGTCTCGAACTCGCACCAATCCTGCTTCAGCCTCCTGAGTGCTGGGATTACAGGTGTGAGCCACCACACCCAGCTGATACAGAGAAGATTAGCATGGCCCCTGCGCAAGGATGACACGCAAATTCGTGAAGCGTTCCATATTTTTCTGGCTACTTCATTTGTTGACCTGTAGGCACCATCAGGATTGTACCTTTACTTCACCTGGCAATCAGGGCTGCTAGCATCTGTGAGGCAGCAAGAGGGGTACGTTAAGTAAGAGCTGTGAGGACAGGTGGACCAAAGGGCATGCAATTCCACTTAAGTAGATGGTGACAGTACAGGAGCCCTACTATGCAGCAGGGTAGCTATGGTTAATGACAATGTGTCTTCAGAGCATTCCAGAGTTGATTTTAATTATTCTCACCCCCAAAGTGGGAAATATTGGGGCAAAGTGCATGTGAATTACCTTCATTTAGTCATTCCACATTGTCATAATGATAAGTACATATAATCATTGAAAATAAAAATAATTTAAAATAATATATGTGAAAGTACATGAACAAAGATTTATACAAATGTTTAATAAATTCTTAATGAACTGTGAAAAAAAAAAAAACTTCCCAAGCCGGGCGTGGTGGTGTACACCTGTAATCCCAGCACTGGGGAGGCTGAGGCAGGAGGATCGGTGTGAGTTCGAGACCAGCCTGGGCTACAAAAGTGAGCTCAAGGCCAGCCTGAACTGCATACTGAGACCCTGTCTCAAAAAGACAAAAAAGGGGCTGGGGAGATAGCTCCGAGGTACAAGTGCCTGCTGGGCAAGTGCAAGGTCGTGAGTTTGAACCCTGGTCCCACAAAAAAAAAAAAAAAAAAAA